>JADRCC010568331.1:0-22295 GCA_019843855.1 Hylomyscus alleni
ACACACACACACACACACACACACACACACACAAACACAAATAATAATGTGTAAATAGATTTGTCTTGGGGTTAGGGTAGAATTTCCATCAGTTTCTCGATGCTCCTGAATACACTTCTGCCATTTTGAACTATGTATTAATGTTGAAATGGCATTATAAACTTTGACAACTATAAAAACAAAATACTGATCAACTCTAAAAAAAAAGTTGAAGGTAATTTCCATCCTGCAATATCAAATGTTCATCCAAGCTTGTGTTCTTTTTGTTAATTTTTAAAATTACATTTATTTACTGGAGCGGTGTTTCAAGTGAGCCACAGCACGTGCATGGAGTTCCGAGGACAACTTTTGGGAGCTGGTTCTCTTTCCACCATGTGGCTTGAGGATTGAACTTGAATTCCTGGTCTTGGCACCAAACATCTTTACCCACTGATCAAGTCCAACAGCAATACAACTCAGGAGTATACACATTTGTTTTTGTCTGTGTATTCCAAACATTTGTTTTAAAATGAAATTTAAAATGATTTATTAGTAAATGTTTGATTTGAGTTTCTTCTTTATAAGACCTACATAAGCAGAATTATGTGAAAAATTCTTGAATGAAAAGGGGAGTTGAAGGGGACATGCTTGAGACACCCTGCGCTAACACGTGGGGGCAGGCAACTGTGGAGACTGTCCAGTAAGGCAAAGATGGAAAAGCCAACCTTCACATTTGCTCACATAGATACAGACAGATTCTTTTCATAGCTGTCTATCATCTTTATGACAATAGCCTCCCAAGATACCGCTGGAAAATGTAAAAGCCATTTGTTTTTTTCGGAGAGAGTTTTTTTAAAACAAAAGTTCTGAATTTTACCATCATATGAAGTGGTGTTTCACTCAGGTTCCATACAATTCCTGGAATGAACTTCAAATTTCAATTACTGTCCTTCCTCATCTACAGTATTCAAGGATGTGCCGAGACAGAAACTTTGGTTTGAAAAATGCAGACCTGCAATTAAAGCATCATACGGAGATCGTCAAAGGAGGCTTTAATAACCCAAGCAGACTCTCTTTTTTGCAAACAACGTGGACATTGGGGATTTAAACTCTGTTCAAGCACCTTTCCAATTATAATTTGAATCGAACAAAAGCACTAGTCAATAGATTTGTTTTTCTTCCTTGGGGATCTAAGAGGTCCACAACAGGAAAAATGTTTGGGGAAAGGAGTCCAAGGAATTTATCTACAGAAAAAATTAATCATATCTATTATGATGATTTGATCTTGAGGGTAAAGAGAGCCTTTGAAATAAGCTGCTTATTCAACCCACCAGAGTCCAGACATCCTTTGTTCCATCCCCCCCCAGGGATGTTTTGATGTGATTCATGCTACTTTCTTGTGTTTGTTACTTTGTGACTCAGTGCCAATGACGGGGGAGCTGAATTTGTTCCCTCTATTCTTTCTCACACCCTAGATTGATTCATACAAATCGAGGCAGCATGCGAAAGAGGTTTCATTAATTTTAGACAGGTCATGGATTGGAGAAACAGATAGAGCGCTAATTGAAAATACCAGGTTGTATGCTGTCTCCTTCTTAATGCGCTAGGCTAAATGCTTGTGGGGTGTCTCTCTTTCAAAAGATCATGTGCATCTGGTATGTGCCCCTTTTCAAATTGGCTCTGGATTACTGCATAGTTGAAACAGTATATTGAAGCTTATCTTGGACCAAATTATTATAAGGTGTTTGATTGTGTGAATGTGTGGATGTTTCATTTCTCTGCCACAATCTCGTGTAGGTGACACAGGTTGAAATTCTGAGGGTCATATAGATAACAAAATGTCATGGTCTATGTCACAGTCCCTTTGTAAAGCTTCATAAGGGAAGATGTCTTGGAGTCTCCCCTTTATAGATTTATGTGCTATATTGCTCAAGTATAAGGTTTCATAATCTAGTAATTCTTGACCAAGTAGCTGTCATATCACCAAAATTAGGTCTTAATAAGCCATCCTGAAAACATAAGCGTGTATATGGTGACTTTAACTTTATTTATTTTTTATTTTTATTGGCATGCGTGCATGTGATTGTGTGTGTAATTGGGTGTGTATGTCTGTATCTATGTGCATGTGTGTAATTGTGTATGTATGTATATGTGTGCATGCGTGTATGTGCATGCGAATATATAATTTTGTGTATGTATGTGCATGTATATGTGTAATTGTGTATGTGTATTTATATGTATGTGTGTGTCTGTCTGTGTGTGTGTATGTATGTACGTATGTGTGTGTGAGTGAGTGCATTTGGGTGTATGATATGTGTATGTCTGTATGTATGCATGTGTATGAATGTGTGTATATCTGTGTGTTATATGTGTATATGCGTGTATGCATGTGTGTCTGTGTGTCTTTGTAATTGTGTGTCTGTGTGTCTTTGTAATTGCATGTAAATATGTGTATGTATGTGTATAATATGTGTGTCTGTGTATGTATATCTGTGTGTATGTATATGTGTGCTAAGGAGGGAGATTACAACCCCATTGGAAGAACAACATAGGCTAGTCTGACTACCCAGTTCTCCTAGAGTCTAGACCACCAACCAAGGAGTGTACCTAGAGGGATCCATGGCTCCAGAAACATATGTAGTAGAGGATGGCCTTGCCCAACAGCAACGGGAAGGAAGGCCTTTGGTCCTGGGGAAATTTGATGCCCCAGAGTAGGGGGAAGCTGGAGCAGTGAGGCAGGAGAGTGTGGGTGGGTGGGGGAGCCCTCTCATACAGGCAAAAGGGAGGGTAGTTGTGGGATGGGGTAGTGGTGGAGGGGTAACCAGGAAGTGGGATAACATGGGATGGGGGGTTGGTGGAGGGGGTAACCTGGAAGTGGGATATCATTTGAGATATAAACAAATGGAATTATCAATAATAATAATAATAATAATAATAATAATAATAATAATAATAATAATTCACAGTCTTGCTTGGGGGGAGCATACCCTGGAAAGATAGACTTCACTTTCCCTCCTCCCTTCTTCCTGCCTGCTGTGAGGTGAGCATCTGAGGTCACCATTCTCTTCTGCTATGGGGCTAGGTCTCCACTGGCATAGAAACAATGGAGTCAGCCATTATGGGGCTGAAACATTTGAAACTAGACTAAATTGCACCTTCTTTATAAGGTTTTTATTGTCTATCTGCCATTGTAATTAAATATATGCATTTAATACATAATTAAATATATAATATATTATAGTGTTATAAAAGTCTACATAATTTAATAAGTAAATTATTAAATATAAATTTTGTGTGTTTATATATATATATTATTTATATAAATTTTAAATAATTCCAAAAATTTCTAAATATATATATATATATATATATATATATATATATATATATATATCAGCAAAGCTTTATTGGCAACTCCATTATGTACCTGACAGGCAGTTAGTAGCCAGAATCCATGAGATCCTACAATTTAAATCAAAAGAAAACTTAAAACAGACAGAAAGTATGAATGGACATTTCTCTAAGATGACATACACATGGGTTAATAGTTACATGGGAAGTGTTCAGCCTCATTCCTCACTGGGAAAGCAGGCATCCACACACAGCAAGGTAACACTCACCCTTGTCGTGATAGCTGCTGTCAGATATGTAGAGACAGTAGCAAGTATGGGCAAGGATGTGACCAGATTTGACCCTTTCACACCAATGATGGCAACATAAAATGATACAAGAGTTGGTACAGAAAACAGTGTATTTACGCTTGAATTAAGTGTAGAGCCACATACGATCTAGCCATCTCACTTCTGATTACGTCTCCCAAACTATCGACAAAAGGATCTTATCATTGCAGGGCTGATAAGATGACCACTGCTGCCACTGCAGAATAACTCACAGGAACAAGTGAGAATACCTAACGCCTGTCATTAGGTGAATGGGAAAAGATATAGGGCATGTATACACAATGAAATATTCAGACTTAATAAAGAGAAAATGTCATCATTTACTACAACGTAAATGAACTTGGAGGAAATTATGCCAATTGAAACAATCCAGAAACAGAAGGATAAACACGTTCTTTCCCTCTTTATCTAAAGTATCAGAAGTAATTAAATACATAGAAGCCAAATGTGGCCTGCTGGTTCCCATGGTGAGTTTTATGTCATGGCTATAGTGTTTTCATTATGCAAGATAAAATTTCTGGAGGTCTGCTGTACAGAAACAAACACACACAACCCTAAAACAGATATAGGGGCTGGAGAAATGGCTCAGTGGGCAAAACTGCTTGCCAGGGGAGTGTAAGGATCTAAGTTTGAATCTCCAGGATAATATTGAGCACAGTAGCACATGTCTGTAAGTCCTTTGCTCTTACAGTGAGCTGGGCAGTAGGCGTTGGAGACAGGAGAGACTCCACAAGCTCTCAGACCAGTCAATCTAGTATACCAGCGAGAAACAAAGGACTGTCTCAAGCAAGGAGAAAGGTGAGGACCAGCACCTGGAGTAGTCCTCTGATCTCCGCCCTTGTGCTGTGACCTGGGTACATTCACACACATTCAGACACACACTCACACATGCACACACACACACTCTCTCTCACACACATAGTTTTGTGCTATATGTACATTTAAAGTTTAACAAAGAGCATGCAACTTTCTTTTTACAACTAAAATAAAATTTTGTGTCTTTATTTTATGTGTATGCGTACACTGTAGCTGTACAGATGGCTGTGAGTCATCATGTGTGTGCCTGCTGGGAACTGAACTCAGGACGGCCCCTCTGTGTAGTACATTGTAGCTGTTTTCAGATGCATCAGAAGGGGGAGTCAGGTCTCATTATGGGTGGTTGTGGGCCACCATGTGGTTGCTGGGATCCGAACTCAGGACCTTCGGAAGAGCAGTCAGTGCTCTTACCCGCTGAGCCATCTTGCCAGCCCCAAATTTTGTGTCTTTAAATATTGCTGATTAAATAAAATTTCTGGATTTTTTTTTTTTTAGAATGTTTAGAAATGTCCGATGGGATGTTTGAAAATATTATATACTATTCCTTTAAACTAACCAATAAGTATTATCACTGAATAAATGATATAATTAATTATATATTACTTTAGCCATCTGTGTGATAATCGTACGTGTGTGTTTGTGGGCCTGAGCATTTTGCTTGTGCGCAGCATGCACACAAATGCATCAGAAGGCCAGAGGAGCATGTCAGATTCTCATGGGCTAGAGGAACAGTCGATGAGCTACCCTGTGAATTCTGGGACCCAAACTCAGGGGCTGAGCCCTCTCTCCAGACCTTGTGTTATAGTTTTAGCAAGTGGGTCTTCTGTAGATTGACACTGACTGATGAAACCACAATTATATATCTCTCAATTTCTCCTTCAAATATCAAAAGACTTCCCATTGCATTTATACGTCTTTATATATCTGTCTTCCTTAACCTTTTGTTTTGACCTAAGCATCTTCTTTATGGTTTGGGCATCTACCTAACACATCTTCAATCATTTTCATTTTCTTTTAGCTTTCTCTTTGTTAGTAGCATATAACTTACTTCTATTTATTGTCAAGCTTAACGCCTTACCTTTTTCTTTTCTTTCTTTCTTTATTTACTTATTTATTTGATTGAGTATTTTCTTTTTTTACATTTCAAATATTTTCCCTTTCCAGGTCTCCCCTTCAGAAACCCCCTATAACATCCTCCCCCTTCCCTGCCTCTATGTGGGTGCTCTGCCAACCATCCACTCACTCCAGTCCTCCTGCACTGGCATTCCTCTACACTGAGACATCGAACACCCTCAGGCCCAAGGGCCTCTCCTCCCACTGATGTCCAACAATGCCTTACCTTTTTCAACTTTATTTTGTCTTTCTAGTTCTTCTCTTATGTCTCTAATGTTTCCGTTATTTCTATTTTCTTTAATGATGTGACATGTGTATGTCTTACTTTAAACTCTATTTACTTTTAGTTTGTCAGCAAAGTAACATAAAATTCCCAATCATCATTAGTTAAAATCGAGCAGCAGGTGGAAATGCCGACCTCCAGTTTACTCAGGAATTGCTGCTTTTCTTTGTCTCTGGATCACTGCTACCTTTGAAGGTGGAATCATTATCATATATGTTTGTGTATTTTTGCCCATGTGATTACTGTAAATGCATTTGCAGAAGTTGTATTAATTGTGTGTGGTATCTGCATCTATGTACATGTATTCGTTTTTGAACAGAGGGAAGAGAAATGTATTGGGATGTCTTCCTCTGAATCTCTGCCTTATTCCTCCGAGACATGGTCTTTCACTGAACCTGGAGCCCACAGTTTCATCTGGACTGGTTTCCAGTGCTACTGGGGTCCACCTGTCTCTGCGTTGTCATCTTTGTGGTTCCTGGTGCAAGTTGCCATGCTCAGCTTTTCCTTGGGCTCTGGGGATCTGAACTCAGGTCTTCATGCTTGCAAAGCTAGCACTCTTAACCACTGAGCCATCTCCCCAGCTCTGCGTTCATTGATTTAAGTGCTTCAGCCTTCCCATTCTTGCTTTCTGGACTTTGATGCTCTCTTTGTAATTCTTTCTAGATGGATGTGAGTGTGGTACATGTTGTCACCGGCATCCTGGTTCCTCCTGTTCAGGCATTAATGAGGTAGAAAACCTTGGAAGCTAGCCTGATAATTCTCCTCGATTAGACTCTTTGACGGTCATATTGTTTGGTTCTCCACTTCCTCTGGCAGCTCTGGTGTGACCAGATGAGTCCCTCTGATGGCCAGTCACATCTGCAACATGTTGAACTCTTGGGGTTTGTACACAAAGAATGTTTTGATCTCTGAAAACAATTCTTTGAACACATCCTTGATTGCTGTGTTTGATGATGTTAGTGACAGTTATTCCAGTGCTGGGCAACAAGTATATTAAATGATTGATATGCAGCATCTAACACAATCAAAACAGGAGACAGCATTATCCTTCTCTTAAAGATAAATGCAATGACGTTTAAAATGTTAACTAACCCCCTTTCTCCCCAGCTGGTAAGAAGTTCTCCCCATTGGTAAGGTACCAATGCCGTGGTCAGCACTCTGAAAGTGCTTTAACAATTCCCTGAAGGCCTCTGAATTCCCGATGCTTCCTCTCAGCCTACTCTGTACAGTAAGCAGGAGCACAGGAGTTCATCCCTACACCAGGTATTTGCATTTTTACACCTAATCCTGCTCCTCTTCTGGGGTTCTAGGTACATGTGCTGAGTTGGGCCATTGCCTCAACTTTTTGATTTGTATACTCTATCAACTATTTTTCTTTTTTTCTTTTTTGTTTTTGAAAAGGGAAGATTTTATTTAAAAAAAAAAAAAACAACTTAAATTATTGAAACGACACTGTTAAACACCAGAAGAGCATTTGGCAAAGAAGTACAAACTTCTAGAGATTGATTACTGAAAGTAGTAGAGAAAACAATCATAACAGAAACAAGATTTTGTTCCCCCTTCTAAGTCGGATTAAAGCTTTCGCACTTTGGTCTTCCTCCTTGTTAAGCTTCATATGGTCTGTGATTTGTATCATGGGAGATCTGAGCTTTTGGGCTAACACTCACTTATCAGTGAGTATACATTATGTATGTCCTTTTGGGTCTGGGTTACCTCACTTGGGATAATATTTTCTAGTTCCATCCATTTGCCTGCAAAATTCTGAAGTCGTCATTTTTAATAGCTGAGTAGTATTTTATTGTGTAAATGTACCACATTTTCTGTATTCATTCTTCCATTGAAGGACATTTCGTTGCTGATGCCAAGAAGTGCTTATAAATAGGAGCCTGGTATAGCTGTGCTCTGAGAGGCTCTGCCAGCACCTGACTAAAACAGAGGCAAATACTCACAGCCAACCATCGGAATGAGTCTGGGGACCCCAATGGAAGATTTAGGGGAAGGACTAAAAGAGCTGAAGGGGTTGCAGCACCATAGGAATATCAACTAACCAGATGCCTCAGAGCTCCCAGGGACTAAACCACAACCAAAGATTATACACGAGTCAGTCCATGGCTTGCTATACATGTAGTGGAAGACTGGGAGGGGAGGCTTGGTCCTGTGGAGGCTTGTTGCTCTGTCGAAGGGGAATACTAGTAGGAGTGGGTGGCTGGGGGAGCATTATCTTAGAGGCAAATAGGAGGGATAATGAGGTGGGGGGGTTGTAGAAGGGAGACTAGGAAGGGGGACACTTTGAAATGTAAATAAATAAAGTAATAATAAAAATGCAGAAACAATAAGAACAACAACAAAACAACAACAAAAAACCCACTTAAATGTCCTAAAATGACATTCTTTCAGCAATTAAATTTGTTCAGGATATTTTTAGGTTATGTACACACTTTCACTTGAAATTCTATCTTAATTAGAACCATTTTTCAATGAGAAATAATCTATCTCCATGCTCATCTGAATGTTTCTCATCCCTTCTCTTTTCTTTTTTCTTTTTTTAAGTTTTATTGCATTATAATGAGAAAAGTTACTTGATTTCAATTTATCTGAATTTGTTAACATTTAAAAATATATTTTAAGTAAATAGAATTAAATCACATTCTTGTTTTCCTTTTGTACTCCAACTCCTCCCAGAGACATCCCTTTAATACCTACAATATCTTTTTTTATCATATTCTTTAAAATTTATAAAATATTATAACAATAGAAATGAGTACAAAAAGTTGTTTGATATAAAACAACAATCAATTTAACAGTCTTATGTAGATACTTGTCTACAACAATACTGAAAATATATACGTTTTTCTCAATATAAATTTTAAATAACTTCAAACATATTAACTGTGTATTTCAAAATAAAACATCACTACTAATATTTTCTTAAATGAACATAAATATATAAAGTGTTTTTGTTTGTTTGTTTGTTTTGTATTTAATAGAGCTTAAAATCTTGGCTCTTACTGTGGTAACTTGATACAAGAGTTACAAATGTCAAGCAAAACATTCAGTATCACTCTTTGTTGTTCTCTTATAAGCCACCTTCCAATTTAATTGTCTACATTTCTTTTGGGTATATAAATACTTTTAAAATATGTAAACTGTTCTGGAAACCATAGTAAAAACACTATGGTTTACCATAGTGTAAAAACATGAAATAAACAATGCTACTAATAGAGAAGCTGAGATAGGAGAAGCAAGATCTCAAGACCATTATGTTGTACACAGCAAGACACTGTCATGAACAAACAAGCTAAAAGTGTATATGGATTGTATAATATTGGATCTATTTCTCCAATTACCAAATTAGAGAGACCATTGGATGACAGTCAATAAATTTCTAATTCCTCATATTTTTGGATTTCAATCGATTAGGATATGTTGGTAATATTAATTTTCATATTAAAATATTAAGAAAAAGTAATTGTTACTTCCTATTGGTTTTGTTGTAAGAGGTGGAATTAGGTTTGTGTGGATTTGTTGAAAGATTACTTTCTTGCTTCTTCTAGGGTGTAGTTTTGTTCCTTATGTTGATGTTTTCCATCTATTATCCTTTGTAGGGCTGGATTTGTAGAAAGATATTGTGTAAATTTTGTTTTGTCATGGAATATCTTGTTTTCTCCATCTATGGTAATTGAGAGTTTTGCTGGGTATAGTAGCCTCGGCTGGCATTTGTATTCTTGTAGGGTCTGTATGACATCTGCCCAGGATCTTCTAGCTTTCACAGTCTCTGGTGAGAAATCTGGTGTAATTCTGATAGGCCTGCCTTTATATGTTACTTGATCTTTTTCCCTTAGTGCTTTTAAAATTCTTTCTTTGTCAGTGCATTTGGTGTTTTTATTATTATGTGACGGGCAGAATTTCTTTTCTGGTCCAGTCTATTTGGAGTTCTATAGGCTTCTTGTATGTTCATGGGCATCTCTTTCTTTAGGTTAGGGAAGTTTTCTTCTATAATTTTGTTGAAGATATTTACTGGCCCATTATCTTGTGAGTCTTCACTCTCTTCTATACCTACTATCCTTAGGGTTGGTCTCATTGTGTCCTATATTTCCTGGATGTTTTGGGTTATGAGCTTTTTGCTTTTTGCATTTTCTTTGACTGTTGTGTCAATGTTTTCTATGGTGTCTTCTGCCCCTGAGATTCTCTCTTCTATCTCTTGTATTCTGTTGGTGATGCTTGCATCTACGACTCCTGATTTCTTTCTTAGGTTTTCCATCTCCAGGGCTTTCTCTCTTTCTGATTTCTTTATGGTTTCTATTTCAATTTTTAGATTCTGGATGGTTTTGCTCATTTCCGTCACCTATTTGATTGTGTTTTCCTGTAGTTCTTTAAGAGATTTTCGTGTTTCCTCTTGAAGGGTTTCTAGGTGTTTACCTGTGTTCTCCTGTATTTCTTTGAGGGTGCTATTTATGTCTTTCTTAAAGTCCTGTATCATCACCATGAGAAGTGATTTTAGATCTGAATCTTGCTTTTCTGGTTTGATGGTGTGTCCAGGACTTTCAATGGTGGGAGTATTGGGTTATGATGATGCCAAGTAACCTTGGTTTGTGTTGCTTATATTCTTATGCTGGTTATCTCTAGTGCTGCCTGCCCTTACTAAATCTGACTGGAGCCTGTCCTTCCTGTGATACTGGTTGTGTCAGAGCTCCTCAGAGTCAAACTGTCTCTGTGATCCTGTGATTCTGTGATCCTGTGACCCTGGGCTTGTTAGAGCACCTGGGAGTGGGGCTTCCTCTGGGTGTTTTGGGACTGGCCCTGGGAGTGGAACTTCCTTTTTGTCTTGTGAGACAGGAAGAAACCTGAGCCACTGGGCTGGCAGAGTTCCTGTGTGCCTGGACCTGATGGTCCCAATTATTCCCGGTATTAGGATATTAGGACAGATGTTGTGTTTTCCTCACCTCTGATCCTGGGTGTGTTAGAGCGCCCTGGGAGTGCAGCTTCCTCTGGGTGTTGTGGGACTGGCCAATTATTTTTCTTTTAAAGATGTGTTTAAAAGATCCTGCATGTATGGATGTTCAAAGCATGACTGCCTCAGAAGACTAGAAGAGGCTGTCAGATGGATCCCCTCTAACAGATATTACATTAAGATGCTTAACGGGTGCTAGGAATCAAGTCTGGTTCCTTTGCAGGGACAGCCAAGTGCTCCTAACTGCTGAGCCATCTTCCTAGCTTCTTAATTTTGCTTTCTTTTTATTACCTAGATTTTAAGAATTTTGAGTTGTACTTCAGAACTCATTTAAATCCTTTAAAAAATTTATTCCCCCTTTTTTTTTCTGTTTAAAATAGTTTTATTGTTTTCTCCTGTGCTGGGGAGCAGGGTTCCACCACAGCACATTCATGGAGGTCAGAACAGTCACTGGGTTTTCTCCTACTATGTGGGTTCCAGGAACCAAACTCAGGTCTTCAGTTTTGGTGACAAATACTTCTATCAGAGGAGCCATCCTGCCAGGCCTCATTCATTTTTAGATTTTCTTTGATTTTGATCTCACTGTGGTTTTAAATGTTTTGGTACTGGTGCCAGAAGACCTTGTCATCTTCCTGAGCACACTTGAAGGATGCTCTAAGACACTCTCATCAAACACTCTCATCTGTTCTGAATTTTCAGTGCCTGTCTTCCCATCTTTCTTGCTTGCTTTTCCTTTGAGAAGAAACTCCTTTAAGCCTCTTATTTACTGGGAGACATGGCTCATGGGGTTTAAGCTTCTGCATCTACTCTTGGGAAGGCCTTCTCAAGACTCAGGCCTTGAAGGCGAAGCATAGCCCCTGACTTTCAGTTTCTGGAATTCATTCTGTCAAGTGAATGTGCCCAGTAGGATGGAGTGTTGCTGTAAGTGGCTTCTCCACCTTGCCCATGAGATGAGGAATTCTGCTGTGGTTTTTGGGCATTTCTAGAATAGGGAAATCCTGTCCTTTTACCTCCTGCATCCCAGCCTATCACAGTACATAGCTTTCTCAGGAGTCCATGCCTCCTAAGATGCTAGATCCCATGGAAAATCCTCATTGTTTATGACCATGTTTGTTGACTTCTTTTATGTGAGGTATTAAAAAGTGGCAGGCTCATTGAGGTCTATAGAGAAAAATTATTTTAGTCAGCAAGATTTAGAAAGACATCCATATGTTCATTATCACTGGACTAATATTACAATTAAAATCAGGGTGCTTTTTTTTTTCTTCCAATTTTGTAGAAATTTTGGTCTTCTACAGTACTCTCGATCAGTACCAAACTATTTAATCTAAGATTATTTTTATTTTAAAATTATTAGTCTGTCTGTCTGTCTCTGTCTGTCTGTCTGTCTCTCTCTCTCTCTGTTTATACTTCACAGTGCACACATGGAGGGCAGAGAACAATTTTCAGGAGTTGGTGTTCTCTTTCTACCGTGTGGGTCTCAGTGATTGAACTCAGGTCTTCAAGCTTGGTGGCAAACACCTTTACCTACCTGCCACAAGAATATGTCTCAGCATCAAGTTCAGAGGAAGACCTCAGAATTTAGAATATATAGTTTTAGAAGCTGTGGCGTACTACTTTTGTTGCCAAGTTTTTCACGATCCCTCTGGCTAGCGATCAAACTCAAGGTTTCAGGTAATAGATAAGTACTGCCCCACCACCCCCATAGCTAGTTTGTGTAACTTCCCCACCCCCTTTAGTTGCTATTGGTAGCTATGCTGTTTTCAGCTGTATTACCTGAAAGCAGAGGGAAGACCTATATTTTATTTGGACTGTAGCTGTCGGGATATGTGGGACATTGCCCCACGATTCACTTATGCACAAAAACTGGACAGGCTCCCATAATGTCTGATAAAGGGAATTAGCCCAAGATCTTTAATGTGGGAGGGCACAGGCTGGACACACGTTTGGAGCAAGTGGTCTCAGAACATAGCACCATGAAACTGGTCAGCCAAGTGCACAGCACCTCAGGGATTGGTGACCAGGGAAGGCGTGTCGGAGGCTCAGAAATCTGAAGTGGAGAAGAATCTGCTAGGGATGAATGAATCTCTCAGTAACGATCTGAAGGAGCAAACACCCAAAGCAGGTCGGAATAGAGTTATTTTCAATTAGACAGCATTTCCCAAGATTCTAATAAACTTGAGATAGGTAATATTGTTCACAAGTTTACTGATGTTCCGAGTTTTTATTTTCGTTTCTGAATACTGTGTGAATTAGAGAGTCAAGACATCTGTTAAACTCTCCCTGACAGGAGCCTGTGTATCTGCAATGTCTGCTAATCTGACCAAAGGCCTTCATCTTATTTCCTGTGTGACACTTGTTGTGTTTATGAAATCTACGAATGGAGAGAGGTGACCCACAGACTTTACACAAGTGGATATTAGAGTAATTCAATCAGAGGACAATCTCAAGGAAAGTGAGGATTGTAAAGTCGAGAGAGACAGGGAGAGAGGGGGGGGGAACCTTGGAAATCCTGGGGGAGGTATATTTCATGCATTTGCACCTATCTACCCATCTTTCCTCAGTGACAAGATTACTTTCATAGCAGAGAGAGGCATTTTCAGGCTGGAGCTGAGAACCACTGGAGGGGATAGAATGGAGACAATGAGCTAGTGCAGTGGTTCTCAACCTTCCCAATGCTGCAACCCTTATTCAGTTTCTCACGGTACAGTGACCTCAAACCATAAAATTATTTTCGTTACTACTTCCCAACTGTAATTTTGTTACTGTTACGAATCGGTAATGTAACAATCTCTGTTTTCTGATGGTCTTAGATGGCCCCTGTGAAAGACTCATTTGGCTCTCAGTGGGGCTGTGACCCACACCCAGGTTGAGAATTGCTGAGCTAGAGGGGGACTTGCCTACCCCTGCTGTCTGATGCTTCAGTTAGAGATGTCAACAATTAAAAATTTTTGTATGTATGTATGTATGTATGTATATATGTATGTATGTGTATGCCATGTGTGTACAGGTGCCCATGGAGGCCAGAAGAGGGCTGGAGTTATAAATCTTTGTTGTCTACTAGACATAGGTCCTGGGACACAACTCAAGTCCTCTGGGAAAGCAGGAAGTACTCTTAACCACTGAGTCATCTCTTCAGCTTCCAACACCAGATGTTTCTAACCTGCTGGAATTCCAGGTTCAGTAATTGTTCATCAGTTAGAATTTTATGACTATTATTGCAGTGAGTTGGCCAAAGAATTAGTAAGATTTAAAGTTATTGCAAACTTTTTTTTTTTGTTTGTTTTTTTTTTTTTTTTTGTTTTGTTTTTTGAGACAGAGTTTCTTTGTATAGCCCTGGCTGTCCTGGAACTCACTCTGTAGACCAGGCTGACCTCAAACTCAGAAATCCTCTTGCCTCTGCCTCCCAAGTGCTGGGATTTAAAGGCATGCACCACCACTGCCTGGCTAAGTTATTGCAAACTTATATATGTAAACATGTAAATATGAATTTAAAAGGTTTTGCTTTTGAACTCATTTTGGATTTATAGAAAACTTGTTGAGATGGTATAGAGACTAGTTTCATGTTTCTTGCTTCCCTTTTCATAGTGTCAATCATCAGTGCGATAAAATTGTTATGATTCAATTCTGGTAATCAAGCTTCAAATTCCATTTAACTTCTTCATGTCTGTCTTCTTTTCCCCTACCATGATCCTTCCCTGGGGAGGTATTGTAATTGTCTTTAACTGTCTGGTCTCCTTAGTCTTTCTCCTCCTGGGGCAACTGCTCAGCCGTTCCCTGTGGTCTTTGACCTATTTGAAGAACAGCAATCAACTATCTTGTAGCATGGCCCTCTGTTTGATTTCTCTAATGCTTTCTCACAGTTGGAATGCACATAGGTCTTTTTGTCAAGGAAACCAAAGAAAGGATGTTTTGTACTTCTGTGTACACATAGGTAATTTTTATTTTCTTGTATCCCTGAATTTCACCCTCAAAGTCCAGTTCCTTGTGCATAAAAGAACTCAGAGATGTTCTGTTCAATTTCTTGTTTTTGAATGTGAAATTAAGGTTCCTAATTTCTATGATGTGTCTCTCTTTATTTGGAGTATGATCTCATTTTATCCATCCAAACACACGAATACTTGCTGTACTTGGATCTACTACATGCCAGGTATTGGAACACTGATAAATACTTTTATTAAACAAATCAGTGCTGCCATACCTTTAATCCCAGTACCTAGAAAGTAGAGGCAAGAGGATCTTTGTGACTTTGAAGCCAGACTGGTTTATTTAGCAAGTTCCATCCCAGACAGAGCTACATAGTAAGGCTCTATCTCAAAAATTAACTAACAAATAAACAAACAAACAAACAAGCAGAAATCCCACTGTTCTAGGAAAATATTTGCATGTAAGTATAAAGTGTAGGTGTCCATATAGATTCAGACAGATAAAATGATGTTCATTGTGATAATCTGAGTGGAAGTGGCCCCCGTAGGCTCATAGGAAATGGTGTTATTTGATAAGATTAGAACATGTGTCCTTGTGGAGTACGTGTGGCATTATTGGAGGACATGTTTTACTGGCGGTGGGCTTTGAGGTTTCAATAGCTCAAGCCAGTCAGTGGCTCACTCTCTTCTGATGCCTGTGAATAGGGGTATAGAACTCTCTGCTCCTTCTCTAGCACAATGTCTGTTACCAGGCTTCCCATGGTGAGGATAATGGATTAAACCTCAGGATCTGTAAGCCAGCCCCAATGAAATGTTTTCCTCTATAAGAGTTGCTGTGGTCATGGTGCCTCAAACAGTAACAGAAACCCTAAGATTTTCACATTAATAGAGCAATATCTAAAATCTAATAGAGTGTTCAAGGGAGTTTGGGATTAATAAAATTAGGATACAAGCCCCTGGTTTTGAGAATGGTTGTATGTGGAAACAACAGGCATTGATTATGGTTTTTATGAGGTTATGAAGTAATAAAGTGAAAAACAAAGCTGTAAAAACAAGGTTCTGGGAATATAGAAACCAAGTTTTTGAGAATATAGAAGCAAAGTTCTGGGAATGTAGAAAAAAAGTTTCACAGTAAAATAAGGAGGCCATGTTCCAACCCCTGGAAAGCAGCAGGCAGTGTGGAAACAAAGTTTCACAGTAGCAAGCGGCAGCTTCAGACATTGAGAAGTTATGTTCCAGAGACAGCCAAGGACATGCTGTAAAAACAAAGTTTTGGTGGTCAGAATGTTGAGACAGAATGACCAGGCCATTCTGACTAAGCTAAGTCAAGACGAAACAAGAAATAACTGTTCTTGAAAGAAACCCCCAACCTCTCCCTGTGGTGAATTTTGAAAAAGACCACAAACTGTCACCCTGACCTTGCTGACAACAATCCCCTCTACCACCTACTTACTCAGCCCCTTCACAGGGACTTTTCAAGGCCAGGTGCAGAGCTGGATAGGGAAGTTGGCTGACTAAGCCAAGAACAGCCCCCTGAGCAAGTCAACCAATGCCTGATGAGATCCTTTGTCCTGTGTTCCACCAACCAGAGTAAGCCAGCTAGCCCTGTTGCTGAGGACTACCCTCTGCAAGGTATAAAAAATGTATACTTTCTGAGTCCGGGGTTGCCTCTCCCTGCGAGGATGAGCAACTCCGCGTGCATTGGCCACTCTAGTTGGATCAATAAACCTCATGTTATTGCAGCGATCTGTTGTCAATCTGTGTTCTGTGGGTGCTCACCTTGCTGGGTCTAACAACAGTTACACCCTAAGGAGACAGCTTCCTGTGTGTAACTGAGAGAGCTTGCTCCTCTCTCTTGCATTAGGTATGTGTCTGGGTGGGGAAGGATACAAACATCTCTGCTCAGCTCTCCAAGCCAGTTTTACCATAAATGTCATGGATACTGACAGGCTTATTTTGACACTCCAATGTGGTATCTTCTGATTTAAATCTAAAAGGGAGAATAGCATAAGATTAATATAACCTCAGTAAAGAGGTATTTGGCTGAGTTTTATAGGTAATAGAGAGACTATCAAGGGTAAAATATAAGTATATATTTCAGGCACAGAGGTACCAGTATAGTGACCAAAATAGTATCTTCCTTCTTTACATGGGTTTGAAAGAAATTGTTTTTTTTTTCTTTCTTTTCTTGGACCCTTTTTTTAAAAAAATAAATATTTATTTATTTTTTAACACTCCAGATTCTTATACCCACCCCCCCGTCCCCCCTCTAACTGTTCCACATTCCATACTTCCTCCCTCCCCCCCCCACCCCCGTCTCCATGTGAATTCCCCCCCCCCCCCACCTGATCTCTAAAATCCCTGGGGCCTCCAGTCTCTAGAGGGTTAGGTGCATCTTCTCTGAATGAACACAGACTTGGCAGTCCTCTGCTGTATGTGTGTTGGGGGCCTCATATCGGTTGGAGTATGCTGTTTGGTGGTCCAGTGTTGGAGAGATGTCGGGGGTCCAGATTAATTGAGACTGCTGCTCCTCCTGCAGGATCACTCTTCTGCTTCTTTCAGCCTTTCCCTAATTTGTAAGAAAGGGCATCAAGTGAGGGAGGAGGGGCATCTCACAGCCACAACTCTGACTGATAATTGTTCCTATATGAAAGAATTACAGGGATAGAAATGGAGAAGAGCCCGAGGAAAAGAAAGCCCAAAGTAGGATTCAGCTCAAGGGGAGGTTCGAAGGTCTGACACTATTACTGAGTCTACGAAATGCTCACAAAAAGGGACCTAGCATGACTACACTCTGGAAGACCCAACAAGCCGCTGAAAGAGTCAGATTCAGATATTTGCACCCAACCAATGGACAGAGGTAGTTGGCCTTGTGGTTGAAATAGGGAAAGAAATTGTTTAATGAGACTGTGGAACAACAGTTGGAAAAATAGATGCCACTGTTCTCGTGGATCCATGCTACCTTGAAAAATGTGGTCGGTCCAGTGTGGATCTGAAGACCAATCTTCCAAGTTTCTTTGAACTCATGTGAGTATAAAATATGAACTAGGAAGATTCTTCAGATGTGGGGTATGTAAGTAGAGTAACATACATGCGTGCATGCATGCGCGTATGTGTGTGTGTGTGTGTGTGTGTGTGTGTGTGTGTGTATTGGAATGATGAGACATAAAAGAATATGTGACTAGAAGGAAAATGGAAAAAGATTATGCTCTTTGATAAAGAAGTGTGCACCTTTATTCTCTATTGGATCTGTGGCTATGTTTGAAGGGTGCACTGTTGAGAGGGTTGATGGAAGACAGGTGACAAATCATTAATCTTGGAGTGAAATAATGACTTGTGAACCAAAAGAATGGATATGAGGGCAAAACCTATTCAAGATGACAGTGTAACTGATTAAGCCTCAACATGGACTCTGGATTAAGGAGCTGAAGAAGGGAACATGGGTAACAGATGGGGATGGAAAATGACACTATTTTGTTTTTTGTTTTTTGATTTTTGTTTTTTGTTTCTGGGGAAATTCATATAATTGTTGTGGGGAGTTTAGGGTTCAATGAATGACATTCTTTTCATTTTGTTTAACTTGGAAGCAAAGGTGTTTGGCACCCAGAGGTCAATACCTATGGCCAGGTAGCTTTGTTCATATTTCTAATCTGGTTCAAATGTGTTATCCTTCCACAACTGAACAATACCATGCATTTGGTAACCCAAAGGGTATAGATTTAGAACATTTTGTTATTGGTATGTGTGTGGGACAGGGTTTCATGATGACCAGGCTGGCCTTGAGAATCAATGCATTTCTCCAGTGCTTGATTCTCCTATGTCCATCTTCCAAGTACTGAAATTACAGGTCTGTGACACCGTGCCTAGCTAAGAATAAGTATTTTCTAAAGGCTGGCTGATCTGAAAGAGAAGGACCTAGAAGTCATTGACTGAAACAGCCTCAATTCTTTTTTCAGATTCAGCAATCAAACTGTCTCTTGACATTTTAGGAAAAAATAAGTGAAAGGTAAAAACACAATAAGAATGTTTCTCATTTCCCCTTTTCAATCTCTGAAATAGACATTGGAATTAATATATATGTATATATATATATATATACACACACATATATATAGGCTAAGTAAAATGAGTAAGTAAATTAATTAATTAATGAAAAAAGAGAAGTAGAAAGTAATAATTGTTCCCAGTGAGTGTACATATTAATGTTTATATGCACTGCAAGATCAAAAAATTAAAAAAATCTCCATTTAATAGGCAAATATAACTGAGGCACAGAGAATGTAAATAAACTCTTAAGATCATAGATCTATTAAATGATGAGATCAAGATTTAAATGTAGGTTTCCTGACTGGGAATCCTGCATCTTTTGCTAGCTTTAGTTTCTGTTGCTTAAGGACTGGAGTTAGGATATGTAGGCTTTAGGTACTGGCCAGCATCTCCTGGTGGAAGTGTGTTCACGCTTCCAGGTCCAGAAGGGATCTTGAGCTTCACAGTTGTAAAATTAGAAAATAGAAAGCCATGTGACTGTTGAGGTGTTTCAATAAGATGAAATTAGAAATTGGTTGTCGTGTGTGTGTGTGTGTGTGTGTGTGTGTGTGTGTGTGTATACACTACTAAGTTTTTCCTTGGGATCTATAACACATGATCAAAGAAATATCACTTGTCATAATTCTGCCTGCTTGTTCCCTCATGTAGTAGCCAAGTTTATTCTGTAATTGTCTGTTTGGTAACAGAATTTGTCTTTTGGGTTGACAAACTCAGAAGACATGATAGGTTTATTCATGATTGCTCCTGTTTAAGAACATCTGTAGATACCACAGCAACATGACTGTAAGAAAAGCGGGTCAGTTCAGGACTCTGGAGTGCAGCCTCTGACACTCTGAGATGGACAGCATCACCTAGACATGCCCTTACTTGAGGGTCTATGTTGCTCTTAGGATTAGCCCCAGTACCTCTAGTTTCTGTTGTTAGGTGCAATGGCTTTACCTCTGGGCATTGTTCATAATTTGCTGAACAATCTCAATCATAGGACTAGGTTTCTGATCTAACAAATAATCTTGGCTGGATTCTCCTTCATTTGAGTCTGGAGTAAGGATCCTTCCTTCAGCACTGGCAAAGTATTTACTAGATAGAATCTCCAGGTATCTCTGAGACAATGAAACAAAAATGAGCCATCACGACTCATTAGTAACAGAAAAAAAACCAACAAGTGAAATCTCGGCACATTTCCATTAGTTTTTTTTAACCTACTTTAGTTATAGTTAGTGAAGTAAAATGATCAATGATAACCTATGAGTGAAACAAAGAAAGGAAAAAAAAACCTATCCCCCAGGAAGACCAAATCTATAATCTCAAATTGCTTTAGGTAAAAAAAAAAAAATTGGATAATTAGTTAAATTTCTAGAAGTAGGATGTTACCTCTCTGACAGTGTCTCAAATGACACATTATTAATGCTTTATTTGTTGTCTCTCCCCTCTCCACTTTCTTTTTTCTTGAGCCTAGAACATGCAATGAGGGTGCTTAGTCTCTGTTATACATCCCCAGCCCTACATTTTGTTCTCCTCTCCCTAACTACATCTCCTGGGCATTCCCACTCTTGAACCAATCACTGGATCACGGTGTGTGGTTATGCAGATGAATTTGCCCATGTTTATAGCTGAAGTTTATGCTCCATCGAAGGCACCATGACCAAGAACAGAAAATAGGGTGCTTCCTTGGAGGGGATATGATCTACCCTCATCAGAAGAATGGTGAGCAGATGTGAAATGGCAGAAGGAATTAAGGAATAGGTACATCCAACAACCATCCCAGCGAGGTGATCTAGTCCTCTGTTAACATCATTGGAAGCCTCACATTGAACTGTCAGGATGTTGTTGTGACTCTACTTAGCTCCACTGATTTCTGGAATTCTTGCAGTGCAACTGGATGGCCCATCTTTGCTCAGAAACTAGGAATATTCAGGTATATCACCATTCTCAGCAGACTAAAGACTCCCTTTCCAGTTAGTTTCAGAACCTTGGAGGAAGGCATTCTAGACCCACTGGCACAGGGTCATATTACTGTCCTTGTGATAATGATGAAGCCCTGATATGTTTGCTACTTCAGTCCAGTTTGGACCTACTATTATCTATCTGACAAATGACTGGTCCTCAGTCACTTTTGTTACTGGAATGTTACAGCATTTCCAGATGCTGTGGCTTCTCAGAGAGACTGACATATCTTAGAGAAAATGGGTTTTGAGCAGGCAGAACTACAGCCTGCATCTGAGGGAAGTTAATGCTGTGCCTACAAGAATTTTCTTCTTGTACTCCGGAAGTGAACAATTTCTGTATGACACAGATATCCCTGGACACATGGCTGGTGCTCCTTTAACTGCTGCAGTCAGACCAGAGAAAACAAGACTGCTGAAATGACTTACATGGGTTCTACTAGCTCCGTTTTGTTACAGCTTCTCCTTAAAATCATTTCCTAAGTTAAGGATAAGACCAACAATAAAGATGTCTCTATTTGGCCCAGAGTAAGTTTGGCAATTTTCTTAGGTATATTTCTTTTATATTTGAACATATCCAATGTCATCTTTCAGAAATGGGGTTCATTTTAGGGGCTTTTCTAAAGGTATGTCATTTTAATAGTACCCCAAGTGTGTAGGGCCCTTTGTTGATGTAGACTGGACATGATTCATTGCATCTGTTTACCAGGTACCACACATTCCTTTCCATGTGATCCAAGTTTTTGTTGTTCATGTTCGTCCCTGGGAATGAGCTCACTGAAGATGATTAGCTCACCCCAAGGGCTTAAATGCAGCAGAATAATGATAACTTATTTAAATCCCACACATTTTGAGGATCATTAGGGCCTGTGTCCTATGAATAAAGGCGATTAAAATTCAACAGAGTTTTGTATACTCTTAATGTGCATTCAGTTTTCTCCACAACATCTTCTTTAACATACCATTACACTGTGTGCTGTGGCTGTGTCTCATAATGGCCCATACTTGGTAATACACATGATGATACAGAATAACTCTAAATGTCTTTACATTATTCTTAATATAATAATGGTTCCTAGGGCTACATGCAGCTGTGAGTGCATATTAACAGGGGTAGCCCACTGTGAATTATGATTCTATAATACAGAATTTTCAGAAAAAATACTTACTGTGTATGTAAAATAGCTGCCTTTTAAATGCTTAAAACTTGGGCTGTTTAAAATTGCTTCTAGTAATATTTTTAAAAGAAAATATTCCAGAGGTAGGAAATGAATGGAATGGGTTTATGAATGATCTCTGTAAAGTCTTTTCAAGGTAATAAATCACAAAACTGTAAGAGCAATGGAAAATTATCTTTTTATGCATGTATAATATGAAATCAATTCAAATGAATCCCAGTAACTAATGTTCTTGATGTTTTTGCCAACTTAATGGAGCTCATGATTATCTTTTATGCATGTTGATCGAGTGATACTGGATCTTATTTCTTTGTTAATTTGAAGTAAATGTCTATAAATGTAGACGATGTTGAAAAATAACCATTAATGACCATTTTTT
>JADRCC010568332.1:0-16767 GCA_019843855.1 Hylomyscus alleni
GAACTTGAAATAAGGCACAGAGGAAACTGTAGATGCCAGTCTTTCTCCTGGAGGTCCACAGCACCGGCCATGTAGCTTTAAGAACTATTTGTAGCTTAGGGGACAGCCTGCCCACCTGTCCCCATAAGCTGCCATTCACACCAAGTGCTGAAGGACATGCTTAATATACTAAAACTTTTACCCTTCTACTCCAAACCTTGGTTGTTGAAAAACATTTGCCAGGGGGTAGCCAGTTTTGTGTAGTAGCCATACCTGTTAATGTATTAACATTTTTTTCTGTAACATATTAGAATAATAGCCTATGAGCACACGAGCATGTAAATACATGTGCTACATATCAAATGTACTCTTCAACAAGATCTACCCTCCGGGACATAATACAAATATGTCTTTTGTTTCTTTTCCTTTTATCACATGGCTTACAATTTCTTTTGTTGTTGTTTTGAGACAAGGTTTCTCTACATAGCCCCAGCTGCACGGGAACTTGCTACATAGACCAAGCTGGCCTCAAAACTCACAGAGATCCACTTGCTTCTGCCTTCCAAGTGCTGGGGTTGAAGTCACGAGCAATCATACCTGGCTCCAATTTCTCATTTAGACCAAGATGAACTGACCCCCCCACCCCACCCGTTCTCCTGCCTGCACCTCTCAAATGTTGGGACTACATGTGTTAACATCAAACTTGGCTGAGTGAAAAGCTTGCCGTTTCTTTGAGCATTATTTGTTCTGTTTGTTATTTTTTACTAGGTGGAAATGGACTTGTCAGAGCCTCTAGAAATAGAGGCACAAATGTGGTTCTGAAATGGGTGTATATATGCAGAATAATACGATACTAAAATATTGTCTTAGATGACGTGTCATCTTATTAGCTTAGAGAAACTTCTGTAAGAGCAAAAGAACAAAAACCAGGGTGGGTGGGTGGGGGGAATCTCACTTTTCTTGAAGGCAGGGTGTTAGTGATGACATTTTGAGAAGATTCTTCATGTTGGTTCAAAGGTGCGGGTTTCCTAAAACTAGAGTAATCCCCTTTCTGGACTTGTTTCTGAGGTTCCTGCCTCTGTTCTCTGCTGACCTTCAAAGGGTTGGCCTTGAGAGGCCTTGCTCTATCCTGCCCTTCTTTCCCTCACTTCTTACCATTCTTTGCTCACTCCTAGCAATGGACAATCTCCAGCCCAAAGGAAACTCTCCCAGCTTGTAACAGGGGGCTCTGAAAGGATGGTCCTGTGTAGGACCTCCCCCACAAAATACGAAAAGCCCATGCTATCTTAAAGTTGCCTGTTCCCTCCCGTGTCTGGTCTGTCTTTCCTTCTGCCTGACCTTTTACAGAAAACTCGAATTTTAAAGAAATTTGCATTCTGAAACATTTGCCAGGCTCAAAGAAAGAAAAAGACAAAAGGCCATCCTTGATTTGCCCGAGTTTTGGCTGAGGGAGGGGTGGTCCAGGGAACAGGCTTGTCCCTTAAACAGCTACCATGAAAAGCAATCTGGAGAGAGGAGGGGATGGCAGTTGAATTTCTGGATTGCTTTTTTGGGACTATTGTATTGGTGTCATAGTTAGGGTTACTATTGCTATGAAAAGACACCATGACACACTTAGCTAGTTGGGGAAGAAAGGGTTTCCATTTCCACTGTTCTTCCTTGAAGGAAGGTAGGACAGGAAGAATTCAAAACAGGAGCTGATACAGAGGCCATGAAGGGGCACTGCTTACTGGCTTCCTCCACGTGGCTTGCTCAGCCTGCTTTCTTATCGAACCCAGGACCATCAGCCCAGCTTGATTCTAACCCTCACACATAAATCTTGAATTAAGAAAATGCCCCACAGGCTTGCCTACAGGCTCAAGGCATTTTTCTCAATTGTGCCCCCGCTACTCTCTGGTGACTCTAGCTGTGTAAAGCTGGCATAAAACCAGCCAGGACACTTGGATAAGGACAGATGAGGCCTGGAGAGCTCAGGAAGGACAGAGAGTTAGAATCAGAGAAGCAGTTAGTTGAGTCATTGCCCCGATTCCAGAATTACAGATTTTGTTTCCACATTGGGTCCCACTTCTCCAGTGCCTGTATTGTGTGGCAGCACCTCCCATCAATATGGAAAGGAAGTGGTATAGGCTCAGGGCCCAAGACCAAGTTCCAGCACAAAGGACATTTATTTGCCCTAGAGGGACAAAGAGCAGGGAATAAGGGAAAAGGCAGAAGATAGAGGACACAGGGGAAGGTGACGGGTTCAAGGGAGAGCGGGATTGGTCCTGGAGTGGGAACAAAGGACTGTCTCTGGATAGAGAGGAGTCAGATGTGGCCAACAGGAAAATGGCAGTTTATAAAGGGAAAAGGGAAAACTCATATTAGGATGAAGTGTTTAATCTAATTGGGCATGTTAATTAGGTTAATTAAGTACTTTTGCTTACTGGAGTTCAATAGCTGACCTTGGATAGTGAGCCTTACGAGGAGGAAGTGGCCAAATAAGGAAACAGACCTTGGGGGCTAGCTTTAGGAATGCTATGTAAAGGTTTTTTAGCAAGGCAGAGGGAACTGGGGAGAAGGGCAAGGCCTGCCAGAACCACCTATCTGCTCGAGTGGGCTAGTATCCCTTCAAGTACGCACTGTGAATTCAGAATGAACCCTTCCTTCCAAGTGTGAGTAGGAACAACTTTTCCTAATGGTCTATGGGGACTCTAAGAGTGGAACAAAACCAGTTTAGTCTTGCTAGAACCCAACAAGCCCCAGCAGCTATTCAGTACCTCTGGGGCCTTAGTTTTCTTTTCCATTAAAAGAAAGGATTGCAAAACACAGACGTGACCACGTCCACATTTTGAAGGTTTCCTGGGTGTCTTTTGAGTTCATAATGGACCACACTGTCTGATGAGTACCTTAAATAGTACTTGAAAACACTTGTAATACCATTCCCCACCACATTTAAATGTGAATACAAGTGTACTCCAGTCTTGAACTTAGAAAAATATAGCTAGGATTGGAAGGTCACTAATCTTTCTAATCCTAGCATTTGAGAGGCTGAGACAGGAGGATCACCGCAAACTCCAAGTCTGGGATATAGAAAAAGATCTTTTCTTAAAAGAGGCCATGTTAAGTTCTTAGCATAAAAGCATAAGTATTATCACACATGTGTTCATGAAGAAAATGAAATAGTACTTTCTACTAAGAATGTTCGGCATGATCTGAATAGGCGAAAGTCGTCAGTAGGGATATGTGCATTTGAGTGCACAGGTGCCTGTGGAGTCCAGAAGAGGATGCTGGCGCCACTGGAGCTGAAGTTACAGGGTGCTGAGCCCTGAAGTTATGGGTACTGGGAACTGAACTTAAGTGCTTTGGAAGAGCACTTCACTGTCTTGTTTTGGTTTTGAGACAGGGTCTTGGCATATAGTCCAGGTTGGCCTCACATTTACCATGTAGCCCAAGATGGCCTTGAACTCATAGGGGAATCCTCATGACTCAGCCTCTGAAGTTACAGGGGCTACAGGAGTGTGCCACACATATGACTAATGTGCCTTAATTGAGAAGAGACGAGGATTTCTACTCTAAGCAAGCAGTCTTGGCAATGGCAGACTTGCCATGACTGGTTGAAATGAAATCTAAGATACAACAAAATATCTCATTCGGGGATTTGATCTCTTTCTTTCATTTAAAAAAAAATAATTATTTTATTTACATGAGAACACTGTAGCTGTCTTCAGACACACCAGAAGAGGGCATCCGATCCCATTACAGATGGTTGTAAGCCACCATGTGGTTGCTGGAAATTGAACTCTGGACCTCTGGAAACGCAGTTGGTACTACTCTTAATGGCTGAGCTATCTCTCCAGCCCCAGGGATTTGATTTCTAAAAGCAATTTCTTAACTCCACAAAAAGAGCGAATGGAAAATAAGTTATTTAATTTAACTAAAATAGAATTTAAATCTCTACATTAAATCTAAAGTTCTTACTAGAATGTATCATGTCATGGCAGAAAACAATGAAATGCCCAAATGGTTGTCTCACAACTGTATATATAAAGATGGGTTTGTTTTGGGAGGTGAGAGTCCCCCTATCTGTCTAACATGACTTACCATAAGTGCTCCAACAGAAATGGTCCCTTAGACAGAGATGTGAGTGGCGTGTCTACATCTTATGGATAAGACAGCACTTAGAAATTCTTTCAAACAGGCTCTGCCTGAGTGTCTGCTGTGGTTTGGGGATGGTTCAACAGACCACACATGGCATAATCATCTGTGGAGATTTTTCCTAGTGGAAAGAACACAGTGGTGGGTGGATTTCCGCCTTCTCAATGTTTCAGCAGTAGCTCTCAAGCACCCTTCATTGTAATGTTACTGGATCTCTCTTTTCAGGGCCAACCCTAATTTGCAGTAGGAAATAAAGACAGCTGTTCCAACGGGCCTGGGAAAGCACTGCCAACAGTATATTCCAATTATTGCCAATTTTTTTTGATCTCTGCATTCATCTGCCCATAATAATATCACACAGTGAGAACTTCTGCCTCCAGAGGAATGCAAAGCTGGACAGTGCAAAGGCACCATCCAGCAAAAATACTTATGTCCCAGGAACACCTTCCTTCTTGTTTCTACTTACAGTTTCCTAAACACTACACAATGCTCATGGGAGATTTTTTTACTTCTGCTTAAGCTGTAAGTGCTTTAAACTTGCAAATCCCTTATGTGTATAGAAACTTACTAAGTTCCTCACATCAGAAAAGTATTGGTTAGTGTCTGAAAATGGCTACTCGCTCCACTGTCCCCTGTGGGCTCTACCAAGGACGATGAGTGTCTACAATCACTCTTCTTCAGAATCACACTAGCTCATTCTAGGAGCTGGGATCAAGATGATCCAGAATATAGCATCATCCTATTAATGAGTGATGCTTGCTCCCAGTGCACTTGATGAAGGATGGCTTTCAGCTTTCTAACACACGGAGGACACTCTGCCTTCAGCTAGTTGGTGCCAATCCAACTCCACTAGACTTTTTTTTTTTCAGTATGAGTTTATACTGATGAAATATTTCCTATATGACTTACAATGACTTCCTAAGGCAATTAAATGTTATTGTTACATATAAAATAAACAGGGTCATTGTTTTCCTTTGTTTACGATTTGCCCTGTTGAAGAAAACAGGACATATATGCCCTTAAACACTACACCCCTATATCATCTTCCCTCGTGGTACCCCTGTCCTGTCAGGTAAGTTCTCAAGTTCAGAAAACCCCAGCACGCACAGTTAATTTTAAAAGGCAATTCTGAATTTAGCTAGCTCAGAATTGCAAAGCAGAGAATGGTCTGTGTGATTAGTGAGACACAATTTAGAGATTTTTTATTAATTAAATTAATTTTTAAAAATGTGTGATTAGTAGGAAAGCCAAAGAAAGATGTGGATTTCACTTCAGAAACCATCTGTTCTCACTTATAAGCCCAGGAAAAACAACTGCAATGTTAAAAGAACCAGAAAAAGCGTCCGAGGTCTCTCATCATTCCCCTCCAAAGAAACTCAGCCTAAGGGAAGGAAACAGACAGGTCAACCTAAAAACAGTATTCATGCACATTTATATAAGACAGTAACGTTAGGGAGACCTTATGGACAAATTGAAAATGAAACAATTAATTCTACAGACAGACCATACTGGGTCAATGGGAAAGCACCCACATAATAAATAAGTAAATCACACAGAATTAGAAGGTGTTCCTTCACTTCAGAGAAACAGTTAGTATTTTCCTCATATTTCCCCACGGAGAACTCCCATGTTCAATTCCCCATGGATTTTCATAATTTGAGAAGATGAAATATTCCTGTTTCCCATATTTGAAATTATTTACACGATTTGTTCATTTAACTAGCATACCTGTCAGTTTTAATCCCTTTCCCTGTCAGAACAACTGAAGATGGCTAAGAGTTATGAATGTTGCTTTTAAAAGACTACACTATACAGTGACAATGTGGACACAAAAACAACAGATGCAAGGATGCAGAAACACGGGGCGGGGTGGGAAAGGTTGGCCTTTTCAACAAAAGGTGCTGCCTGCCGGGTACCCACTGGGGGTGGTGGGGGAGCAAACACAAATCTTCATGCTCTCTACCATTCAAAAAATCAATTCCAAGCAGACTAATGACCTAAATGTCACAGGAGAACTTCTAGGAGAAAACATTGAAAATCTTAGGTAAGCAAGTGTCTCTTAAACAGGAAGCCAAGCTCTAGCCGGAGAGGAAGGGGCTGGTACTGAAGACTCCATTAAACAGAATCTCTGTCCACCAAAAGGCCCTGATCAGGCAACAGAAAAATAACCACAGACGATGAGAAGGCATGTCATAACCAAGACCTCACCAAAGCAAAGGAAAAACAGACAACAGGAAAACTGATGAAAAATGCTTAAATAGGGACTTTGCCAGAGGATCTCATTGGATAATACTGACCAGCCAATGAAGCTTTTTAGTGATCAGAAAACACAAATGACAAGCAGAGATTATCAGAGCAGGAATTAAAGACGGCCATTACCATTACCGGTGTGGCAGCCCCTTCCTTCACAGAGCAGTTTCTTCAGAAATCAGCTTGAGAGTCACTATGGCTAACAGCTATAGTGATCCAGCTGTGCTGATCCAGCTGTGCTGAGGTCGTTTGCCAGCAGGGGACTGTGCACATACTCACATTTACAATAGACCAACAGCAGCCAAGAAGTTAAAATGGGTTATGCAGGCGCAAACCTCAGCCATGTTGAAAGAAAGCAGATAGGCGTAAGATTGCCTCTCACAAGCTCTCACTTGAAAATGGGAAAGATTAACGTATTAAAAGACAAAATTTCTATCAGTGGAGGATTTTGATTGGGGTGAAGTTTCTGGGTGCTGTATCCCACAGCTTGTTCTGTGTGTTACAGGTTGTGCTTATTTCAATGTGTACCTTTCTCTGCATACGGCATTCCAAGAACTACTTTAAGAAAACATGTCTGGATGTATTAATTGCTGAAGAACTCTCATCTCTAAAAGGAAAAGAAAAAAAAAAAGAACCCCTAAAGTTAAGGAGAGCATAAAATAATTGATATATGGAATTGATCTAGTGCCCTCAGGCTGCCAGGGTGTTTGGTTAAGTAGGAGTTAAATTCATCACTCATTTCAACACCCTGAGAAGGTGGTTTAGACTTTTGCTGAATTTTATGGAACCGAGCTGAGGGGATCTGGCCACCACAACAGCGGAAAAGTTAATGAGAAAGCATGATTATGGCTTATGCTACGCTGTGACTAATTCCACATCATTTGGAAAAGATCTTTAAACCAGGAAGGAGATAGGCAGGCAAACCCTCCAAGGACTGGAGGAAATGTGCTTGAAACAAGCCATTTTTACTCCTGCGTGGCTGTTGAGAGCAGAAAGAAGTGCTGACTCATGAGGCGTGCCTCCCGGGAGAGAACACAAGAGTGAGTTACAGTGGTTAGGATGAGATGCAGAGGCAGCCACAAAGCAGAAGCAACAGATCTTCAAAGAATCTCGACGACTTACAGCTGTGTTGCACCAGGACAGAGAGCCAAACAGTTCTTTTCTTCTTTTCCCTTCCACTCGCCTATTCCTGTTTTAATGAACTGAATGCTGTGTTGTATTTACAAAAATGAAATATCCAACTTAAACATAGGCTTTATAACATTCACAATACCTTAAGACACCTTAAGAGACTCATCAAGGAAGCCACTAAGCCCTCCACCAAAGGGAAGACTTGTTAGCTGAAATTTCACCAAAGCAATGAAATATCTTACCTTACTGGGGTTAAAGAATTATATTGTTCTAAAGGCATTTTAAGCTATGTTTTAATTATCAGAATATTCAATTCCATGAGCTTTGGAGACATCAGCACACTACTGCAATGATATGAAAGTAAAATCCTTCCTTGTCTTAGATTTCAAGAGAACCCTCAATGATGAGGGCATGCCTATGATACAGAACATTTGGGTCACCTTTTGCTCTTACGATGCAGACCATTGCCCCTGGAGATAAATCAGAGACATTCTAGAAGTCTGAAATACAGGAATCAGTTTTCTAGAGCACATCTATTTCCTTCCATGTTCCTTCCTCACACTGTGGTTGGCAGCAATTTGTAAAGAGTAACTCCGTTAGGACACTGCCCACGGTAGCAACAATGCCTCGGGTACCTACTGCCAGTTTTCCCAGCACAACATCTCTTAGTAACTCCCAGGAGTCACTTCAGGGCTGAAGGAACCTCTGAGTTCTCAGGACCAGGCTGGGGCTAGGTGGCCTGGCCAGGGCGTCTCAGAATTTGAGTCCCACGACATACTTTCTCTCTCCAATGCAGGAATCAGTGACATTCCCAAAAGGGCCCAGTGACAGTGATGTGCTGACCTCTGCACAGACAAGAGAGGTTTTAAATCAGGGCCTCATTGCTGGCCTCGTACTTACAGAGTCCCAGTGGCCTCTACCTCAAAGTGCTGGAATTAAAGGTGCGCACGACTACACTTGGCAGGAGAAGGTTTTAAAATATAGAAATATAGTATTGATACAAGGTGGCTTTCCAGTATTTTCTTTGGTGGTTCTCAGAGTTGGAGTTCTTTTGAGAAGCAGTCTAACCCCAGGACCGAGGGGTTAACACCCTAAAACAAAAATTTCTGAATATTTAACTCACTCCCATGAACTGAGATTACTCTCCATCTTCACGTGCAAGGAGGCAAGGGTTTTCTACCATGTAAAGGCACAGTTCATACAGAGTGAGTTCTGTGACCAAAAGAACCTGACAGAGCATTGTAACGGAAGGCATATCGAAATAGCCCCCCAGTTCCTGTGCAAATAAGGTCTTTGAATCCTGTTCACAGTGCTGTTTAGGACTAAATAGAAACTGTGTACCTTTGCTGAATGCTACGGTTGCAAAGCACCACAATGAACAATCTGGAAATGTAGTGGGAAAATTTACCAAGCCAACTCATACTATGGGCCCACTGCAACTGGAGTGCAATTCTACTCAGGAAGCAACTCGGTGATGATGAGCGTAGCTGGAGAAGACAGTATGGAACATGTCACACGAAAGGACTGTGCCATTGTAAAGAGCTTGTCCTCTGTGGTATTCCTGCTAGAAGACAAGAACAACATGTCCATGGACACATGAGCTTGGCATCTGTCAACTGAGTGGAAGACAGAATTACACAGTCTCCTTTGAAGCAAACACATCACACAGCGCAGAAGCAACCGAAAGGCTCACCTTTGGAAGCAGAAACGGAGCAGACAGATGGTGGTTTGACAAATGGACAGTTGGTAGCCTTTCTCACTGACTGGGGTTTTGAATGTTGTAAGTGTATTTAGTTAATTGTAAATATATGCTTTCAAAATTATCAGTGATTAGTCCTAAGCTTCCATTTACCTATAGCAGGAATTATGAATTTATCTACTTTAGGAACCATAAAAAAATTATATCCTTCTCCTGTATCAATAAACACAAAGACTTCTGAGAATTTCTTTATCAGAATTTTTTTTCTTTTTAAGTACAAAAATCAAAAGAAAATCCCCAGAGAACTTTTTCATCGACTGATAGTGGTACAAAAAGATTAGTGGAAATCTGTTAACACAGAGACCATATAATATCTGAATGGAAAACCTTTCTGTGACACATTACTTTGACACTAACATATGAAAATAGCTTGAGATACAAAAATACAGTTGTGATCCAGCAAATGGCACCAAATTAGAACAATTTTATTATTAACATAATCCCAATGTATATACATTATCCTCCCAAATAAGAAACAATTTAATTCCAGAGTTTAAAATGTGGTTTCCAAAATGAATCCTTATTGTAAATTTTGAAGAAAAAAAGCAAAAAGCTCTGAAAACTAATTCTAACTTAATTTTGATCTTTGACTAAAATACACACCTTGTACCCATCAGCTCTCTCATACAAAAAAAAATGCATATTATAAATAAAACTTTCAAAAGTGATCTTGGATGTTTTATTGCACATCAAAGAGAAGATCTGCCAGTCGGAACGGCTCTCAGCCTCTTCTTATCATGCAGTTTCAAAAGCTACTGACTCAGGGTGGATACACTGTGGACATCTAGGTGACTCTGGGTGGATGCTCTGTGGACATCTAAGTGACTCTGAGTGGATGCATTGTGGACATCCAGGGTCCTATCTCATGCTTCTCTAGAACAGGAACAAAGCATTCTACAGCCCTGCTTCAGTTACTTTTTCTAAAGTGAAAAATGACTTCTGTTTTCTATCAGAAGGTAATTATAGGGGATCTGAACCAATAAATGTATATGTCTAAATGTTGGTTATCTCTTTTTCAAATAGATTTATTTAAAATAAAAAACAAAAACAAAACCCTAGAGGAATTCTACCCCATCACCTATCTCCAATCCGCCCAGGACCGCTGCTTCTCAGTGAATGCACTGTTTACGTCACACTACCGGGTTCCTACCAGTGGCTGTCGTTTACAGTCTCATTTGCCCCAACCTCTTCAACCTTCTCAGCTGTTGCTTCACTAGCCCAAATCAGCCAGAAGGCAACAGCTGTAAAAATAGAAATCTCCAAATAAGTTCAGCACAGTGCCCAGCAAAAAGTAGGCATTTAATAAATATCTGATAACCGACTGCAAGCCCCCCTCCTATGCTGACACGTACTAGTGATTTATGGGTAATATGTGGGTTTACGGTACACAAGTCTAGGTAACTAAGGAGGAAACACATAAACCATGGGAACACACACTGTTAATTTCTATAATTCTGCCCAGGACAGAATGTGGACTTAAGAATGAACTATTCTGATAATTAAAACTCATTAGTCAAATACTTTTAATTTTGCCAAAAGGACTCTAACAGTTAGCCTTTGGCAGTTCCCAAACATACAGTGAGCCCCAAATAAAACAAAATAAAATTGCACTGTTACAAGGAAACAAGTCCGTGAGAGCAGAGAGGAGGCCTCACTTAAGGGACAGCCACTTCAAGGAGTCTGTTGTTCTTTCGTTTGCAGGTTGGCACGCTCCCATTTTTCTGGTTGCCTTGAATAAACTTCACACATACTTTGTCCTGTCTGAACTGTACCAGGAACCTAGAAGAGAACCAAACACACTCAGGCACACACAAAGGTGGCAGTCGAGGGGCACAGTCGAGGGACACAAGCTCTCCCTTTCTATAATAGATAATGACTGTGGCAGGTACTTATTAACCCTTTCCGTCCCGTGTCTGACGAGAACTGATTGTATTTTGCCCCCACATGTCATCAGCTAGCTCCAACAAAAGGAAGCTCGCCATGTTCCAGTAGGGTGAGATGAGCTGACAGTAATTACTTGGTGTTTCAGTGGGGACATCAAGGAACTGTATACTAACATGCTGTAATCTGCTTTTCCTCACTTTTACATGGCAAAAAAATTGTGAAGGGTCAAGTGAGATGTTCAACAAATTAAATACAAGAACTACAGAGAACAAATCCATTCACACGCACCCTAAACCGGTGATCTTTTCAACCCATCAGCCATCAATCCTAATCAGCCACCAGGTGATCTTTCACCATGTTCCCCCCACCCCCCCTGGGTGTGTGTGTGGAGGGCAAAGACAGCCTACACTACTGGTGCATTCCTAAGTGACTGATCTAACAGGCATGCAGTTGATAATACTGACATCTACAGCAACAGCAAGAATTCACGGCTCTGATGTATATATTAGCTCCAGTTAAAAGGTCATGTTTTATGAATACCATCTCCTGGGGTAAAAGGTGACACAGGCCTCTAATTTGTACACTGTTTTATTTGTGTGTGTGTTCATGTGCACGCTTGTGTGGGTGCACCACCAGCCCTGGGTGCAGTTCCTTGGGCTGTTAACCACCTAGCTCTTGGAGAAAAGGTTTCTTACTAGAACCTACAGCTCACCAATTGCACTAAACTGGCTGAGCGGTGAACCTCAGGGATTTATTTGCCTCCCCAGCACTGGGATTCCAAGTATGAGCCATCCCAGCCATTCTATGTAGGCGCTGAGGACTGAATGCAGGACTTGGCCCCTGCCAGCATGTTCAGTCTCTAGCCCCTTGTACTGGCTGGTTTTGTGTGTCAATTTGACACAGGTTGGAGTTCTCACAGAGAAAGGAGCTTCAGTTGAGGAAATGCCTCCATGAGATCCGGCTGTGGGGCATTTTCTCAATTAGTGATCTAGGGGAGAGGGCCATTGTGGGTGGTGCCATCCTTGAGTAGGTAGCCTTGGGTTCTATAAGCAAGCAAGCTGAGCAAGTCAGGGGAAGCAAGCCGGTAAAAAACATCTCTCCATGGCCTCTGCATCAGCTCCTGCTTCCTGACCTGCTTGAGTGCCAGTCCTGACTTCCTTTGGTGATGAACAGCAACATGGAAGTGTAAGCTGAATAAACCCTTTCCTCCCCTACTTGCTTCTTGGTCTTGATGTTTGTGCAGGAATAGAAACTCCGACTAAGACACCCCTCGATGTTATAAAAGGACAATAGCATTGACCTTTCCAATGGATTCTTGCTTGCGAAGAAAACTGTGATTCTACATGCTATCTGGGATACGTCTCTAGTATACATTATTATTATTTTCTTTTTGAGACAAGGTCTCATTATGCAGCCTGGGATGGCCTGGACCTCACTATGTTTATTTGGCTGACTTTGAACTCCCAAAGTTACAAGGTGCTATGATTGAAGGCGTGAGCCAATGTGCACGCTTGGCTACATATGTAATTGCACTTGTGTGCCCTAAAAAAGCTTTCAAATTTAAAACAGATTCAAACATTTTATGTCTTATACTTTCTTCAAGCTCATGGGGCACAACTAAGATTCACTTGGGAAACAGCCATAGCTAAATGTATTTTATATAGGAACCACATTGTTCTTGGTCATTTACATGGACTTAGCTTTAAGACAATTGGGGAGAGGTTAACTACTATTATTTACTTCCATTTCATAGAAGAGCAACCTAAAATGCATTCTCCAGCCAACAAGAATATGGATATATTATTTCGTGGTGTTAATGGCATCCAGAATTTCAAAAGTAAAAGGAGCATGGGTCCTTTTACTGTCACGGCTTCATGTTGAAACGTTCACATTCGGCAAGTTATCTTTAAGTGCAGTCTACACACAAGATTGGCCATTTGGGAGTTTAAGGACTAGGAATTCTGACACAGTGGGGTCTCTCAGTGACTTCAACTCTCATTTCCATGTCCACATCAATTAGCAGGTAAGACTCAGCCAATTTACTCACAATAACCAAAGAAACTAGGTTTTTTTTTTTTTTTTTTTTTTAAGCAACTACTTCCACTTCTGAAAAGGCTAGGAGGAAGGGCATAGTCACTGAACTGCATGCTGTTCATGACACATGCACTACACGTCTGGATGGGCTGGAGTCAAGCCATGTAGGGCTGGAAATATAGGACAAGCCAACTTGCCAGGGCCTGAAAAGTCTGTGTCAATCTGAACTGCTCCATTAGGGAATTTCTAAGGCCTGCTCGGGAACACAGGGGGCATGAAAGAGATTGCCTGGAAACTCTTCTCCAGGTTTCTTGGAGAGTCTAGGGAAGGAACTCATGGGGAATAGAAGACGTTCCATCTACTGATCTTCTTTCATCAGATCAATCATTAGGAAATAAAACAGGAGAAGGGTTATTATAATGGTATCAAATAACTGTCTTTCACGTGGCCACATTGTAAATCACTCAGAAGACAATTTACTTAAAAGCCTGTGACATCTATAATGTCACATGCTGTCTGGATGGCAGGAGCAGGGTTAAGTAATCCCACTAGCACTCACAGGGAGGGACAGCCAATTGAGAAACACAAACACACTGTGCCCTCAAAGCTTTTGTGCGTACGGGAAGAAACCAGATTTCAGGAGCTCAGGCAAATTCCATATTAAAGAAAGCGTTTCAAGTTTTGCCAAAGAATTCTTCTTTTTCCCCCAAGTGCACTGTTACTAATGTTCCCCAAGAGCATCAGTTTTAGAACGGCAGTGAAGGCACTCAAGGGGAGAAACCCCTCAGGGTCTGGACTTAGGGGTAAGCTCTTCTTCCAATGACTATAAGGCTACTGCATCCAGGCGCTAAGGGGGTGGTGGAGATCAGTATAGCCTTGAACTTGCAGTAGTCCTTCTGCCTCTGACCCATGATTCCTGGGAGTATAAGCAGGTAGGTGCCAATAGTCTTGCCTTGGAAGATTCTTAATTTAAAAATAAAATCTTCTTGGGACATTAGTATCCAAAATTAAAATGTGGATGCAAAGATTTTAAAAGGGAGTAAACTTCACATTTACACCCAGTCTTAGCATTACAAACTTACAGTGTGAAATGCCTTTTCTATAACTCCGGTTATCAATATATGAAATGAAGGTTATTCCCAGTCTGACTCGGAACCACTCCTGTTACTCATGTAGCCTTCCCTCGGTATACACACATGCAACACGCAGTGCCTAAGAGGTAATCTGTTTGCACCTCTCCTGTCTTTTCTCCCATCACGCTCAGGATCCAACTACTCCTATCTTCTTGCTTATACCCTAGCTTAAGCAACATCACCTTGCCCTAGATAGCCCCTCTGTTCTATCCTAGCCTCTCACTCGAGGTAACTGCCCACAGTGTCGTGAAGGCCATCCTTCAAAAATAAGTAAGGCCACAGCTGTGCTCAAATCCCCTTGTAGTCTTTATCATTTTCAGCAAGAGCTCAACTCTAAGTTTAACCAAGCTCTGTATAACTGGACTCTACTTTTCTCTCCAGGATCTTCTCCCACAATCTCTCTGCCATAGCTTGCTCTTGTCTAGGAACCTTTGGATCTGTCGCCTGCTTGTGCTATACAGCATCTTCCTGCATTGCTGTCTGGGTTGCTCTCTTAGTTAATTTACAGCTGAGAAGTCTCCCAAGCCAAAATCTTTTACAAGCCAAAATCATGTTACCTGCTGATTATTTTTCTTTTACATATCTGTCTCACTAGTATAAGGTACTTAGTACTTGCTTTGGTCAGTGTCACCTAGAGTCTATCCTTCATCAGCTGCACACACTGGACATGCACTGCCACCTAAAACAGGTGGATGAGACTGGAAAACCAAAACTGCAACAGTAAAGCTGAAAGTCCAAAAAGTGTACTACACGATACATGGACATACTCATCGGAAATCTCGATATTGAGCTTCTGTTTAGTTTGGCTGAGAGTCGTGCGATATAGCTTGGTTGCCATTTCAATCAGGTGGTCACTGCTGAAGAGAAAGTCTCCTTTACTAGCTGCTTCTGAACCCTGCAAAGACAAGACAAGGGTTAGAAGGAGGATGCAAAGGTTTGCAGGCTTGTTTCCTAAAACCTTAGACACTGGGGCACGTCCTCTCAGATAAGCAGTAAGGACAAGACTGGTACATTGATACAAGGCCCTGTTACCTAGAGTCAGTCAGTGGACCAGAGCAGCATTCTACTACAGACACCTAGGATGAGAAGCCACGAGATTCCTTTGTGGTGGGTTTGCACAATCAAGTTGGAAGAGCAATGACCCAATTTATAACTCATTCTCAAAGCACACTGTTCAGAAACCATTCAGTGATTTGGTTTTTAAAAGTAACAATAGGGACCAGTGAGATGGCTCAGTGGATAAAAGCTCTTGCCATGCAGTCAGACAACCAGAGTTTGATCCCTGGAACTGACATGATGGAAAGAAAACTGACTCCCACAAGTTGTCCTCTGACTCCTACAAATACACGCACAATAAATAACTGTAAACAAAAAAAAAAATAGTTAAAAAGCAATCAATTTTTTTAAAATAGAAGTAACAACAAAAATATTTTAAACAAATACCCAGGGCACCCTAACTTCAGGTGCACAAGAACTGCTAGGGAACTTACACCCAATAGAATTCTTCTGTGCACAGACTAGGCCACAGCCAAAGACAGCAGTTCACCAAACTCCCAAGCTGGTTTTGTGTGTAATGGGCTGAGAACAGCTGTTGTATGATTTGGTATGTTTCCATTTAGATTTAGATCTATAGTGGGGTCGACAGGCAAAGGTAAGCAAGCCTTTGGGTCTTTTCTATATAGGACTGATAGATGCTAACATTTATTAGGTACTGACAATTACAATTACAATCGTTCTGTTCAGCATTTGTGTACATTGTGCATAAAGTCTCCTATCAATGCTATGAAGTAGATACAATTGTAAAGATGAGATTAGTGAGGAGTTAAAAGTAGCATGGCTCCAGTAATCAAAATAATAAATTTAGTGCCTACATTTTAACCTCTCAATTTAAGCCAGTGAAAATGTAGGTTAAAAAAAAAAAAACCAAACAGTGGACAATGTTTTATATAGTTGTAGCCTTCAATAAACCACAAGTTAACAATGGATAAGAAGAAAGATGACAGTTTTAAATTGGCATACAGACAAAACACCAGAAGAGACAAAATTTGAAATATCTATACATTTTCATCTATTATTTTCAGAAGTCAAGTGAGCAAGCTGATAAAAGTGTAAATCAATTACTGAAAAACAATGCCTGAGATTTTAGATGTGAGTGAATATAGCCAAATGGTCTAGTAAGTCAATAGGAGCGCGAGTGGCAGGCCTAGTCCGGTGGGAGCATCTAGTCACTAGCTGAGAAATCGGACACATGAAGCCTATGTGTCAAGTCACCGGATGAAGCTTACCTCCTTGAGGTGGACTGCAAAGAAACCATCGTTCTGTGAACTCATGGAGACCTTGGTCACATCCACCAGGGGGACCTCGGACTTGATCTGCCCAGACTTTTGGTCAGCAAGGAGAAGGTTATTGTTTGTTAAGAGGAAAATCCGAGATGTACTCTGAAACAAGACAGAGAGAGAGAGA
>JADRCC010568333.1:0-10926 GCA_019843855.1 Hylomyscus alleni
TGGTTGGTGAGTATGTTCAAGAGTATATGCCCATGCCCATACACATATTTTCATATGGCAGTCAAAGGCTGATACTAAGTGTTTTCCTTTGTTGTCATCCACCTTACTTTTTCAGACAGGGTCTCTTGCTGAAGCTGGAGACTATTGATCTAGCTAGACTAGCTGGCTGGCAAGCTTCAAGTGTTTTCCTATTTCCATCACTGCCCGAGCTCAGAGATTCAAGGTGAGCTACCCTGTGCAGCTTTTAGGCTAATGCTGGGGATCCAAACTCAGGTTCTCCTGCTTCATGGAAGGCACTGTCTGTGCCATCTCCCCACCCCAAGATCATGTTCTTTTAATAGATAGCAGATATCTACAATCCAGGGTATAATGCTGATTCTGTCTCTGTTCTAAGGAAAATGAACTATTGTTCTCCATTTTTCCATGTAAAAATGGAGCTCATAAGAGTAACCTCCAAGAGCTGCTGTGAGGATTAAATAAATAGATTCATATTGTGTTCTTAAAAATGAGCATGATGCATATGTGCTCAGTATAGGGGCATTGTCCTCAGTAATGCTAAAGAACCAGCTGGAGAGAGGTCAGAATCACCATAATGATTCCATCTGCTTAGGAATGTGAGAAAGGAGGCAGAAAGCCATATGACTACACTAACACACAAAAAGAACAAAATAGCTTCTTTAAGAAACTTCATTTTTACAACTAAATAACTGAATATACTTTATTTAAAATATGTATAATTTTATATCTAACTGCTCTTAGATTAGTATACTTAATACAATTATTAATATATCTTTGCTATTGTCTGAGATTTTAAAAAAAATTCTCTATGTAATGTTTCTTCAATGTTGTATGAATTTAAAGTTTTCAGGGGAAAGTAATTTAAAATAAAAGCAATAGTTCCCTTACCAAAACAAAAATTATTGAATTTGCATTAAGTAGTTTCATTCATTTGAAAACACCCCAGAATTATTTTTTATCTTAAAAACCATTTATTTATTGGTGTGTGTACATATGGAATAATACTCATGTGGAATTCAGAGGGCAACTTTGTGGAGATGGTTCTCTCTCTGTTACTACATGAATCTAAGAAATGAAACTTAGGTTGGCAGTATGGGGCCCCAAGTGCCTTTACCTGCTGAGCTTAATTTCATTTTTTAATTTAATTTTATTTACCATGTAAAATAATATCATCAAAACAATTGAATTTGTCTGGTGGAGTTTTTTGTTCTTGCTTTTGGAAATTTGGCTTTTTTCTCTTAAACTTACTTGTATAAATTTTTCATGCTAAAGAGTTGTGGATAATTCAGTTAATAAATAAACAAGAGGAAAAAAGGAGACTTCATTTTTAAGAAACTACAGAACTAGACATTGTTGTGAGTACTCACCGAATACAAGATCACTGGAGTTTAGTGCATAAGGCATGGTAATGCAAACACATTGGTTGTTACTCATATCTGTTCCTTTCACATCAAGGAGGCTGCTCCCAATGCGCTCAAGGATGTGATGAGCAGGAGCTCATGATCACAGTGCTCATGATCAAGGTGAACATGCTCAGAATAGAACACCTAGCTCTCTCCCATCCTACTTAACTTAATTTTACCCAACTCTCTCTATCTCAGAATCAGAACCACCATCTATGCAGACACCTGGGGATCACAATGACTACTCTCACACAGACATGTTTGAAGCAGATCAGACAAGTCTCATAAAATTTACCTCTAAAGAATATCTTGAATCTGTACACTTGTTTTTAATAACCTTCTCTATCTAGAATCTCATTTTAGCCCCTCCTAAGCCCCTGTGGATTGCAACATTCATTCTGATACTATAACTCAGCTCCATCCTACTCCCCAAAAGTAAAGAAACTACTATGATAATGATTTTGTAAGTTAGCATGATTGCTCTTCTAGAAACCCAGATATTGCATTACGCACTACTTCCTGATACTCCTCTGAGAGTATTTGGATGAGACTGACATTTGAATGGGTATAACCAAGTGTCTGTCTTGTATGCTTTATGCTGCTATAATAACATACACTACATACAATTGACAGTTGGTTAAAAAATAGGAAGTTGTTATTATCGCATTGGAAGATGAGCTTAAATATTCAAGATTGAGGCAGCAGTAGATTAAAATGAGAATTCATTCTCCATAGATGTCCATTAAGTTGGTTTTCATTCTTGTTTGTTTGTTTTTTGTTTGTTTGTTTGTTTAGTTGGTGGATTTGTTGAAATTTTTTGTTCCCTTATGTTCTAAGTGGCTATCAAGGCTTACAATCTGCCTTGGTTCATTGTTAAAGGTGCTATATTAATTATTCTTCCTTTACTGTAATAATAACGAGATAACTTACATAAGAGAGAAGTTTTATATTTCCTGTTACGTTCAGGAGGTTCTAGTCCAAGCTTGATGGTCCCCATTACTTTGGAGAAGTCATGAAACAGCACACCATGGTTGAAGCATGTGACAGAACAAAAATCACTCACTGCATAAGGAGGGAGGAAGAGCAAGTTCAAGGAGAATGGCTTCTCACAAACCTACTCACAAGATACTAGAGTGTACTAAACACTTGTCCCTAGGGCTAATCTCTGAAAGATTCCACCAACTTCTCATATTTCCCCTGCTGTGGACCAACCTTTCTCTAAATGAATTTTTGAGGGAACAAAATAATAACCCAGGCATGGTAGCATAAACCTGTGAACTCAGATGCTCGGGTAACTTAAGCAGAAGAATTACTTAAGTACCTGAGTTAGAGTCTAGCCTAAGTAATATGACGAGACCCTATATCAAAAAAGTAAAAAGAAAAAGTATTTAGTTAAAAGAACAAACTAGGACAAATCCAAGATGGCAGCTGCTGCCAGCAACTCCTGGACTCTAGAGCAGTTCAAGCAGCCTCCGAGAGGAAAAGTGGTAGTTGAGAAGTCTACAGAGCCTGCAGTGTACCCAGAACAACTAACATGTCAGGTCTCATGGGAAGATGCTTTTGAAAAGTGGACTTAAGAAATTGGAAGGAAAGGTGATGGAGCAGAGCCACTTGAACATTCACAGTGGAGAGTGTGAGACTAGAGATGAAACAGAGACAGGTACAGGAGAGATATGGGGAGAACTATGGGAGCGAGGCTGCAGTTGATGCAGCTGCTGCAGCAGCACATGCTGTTTGCCCTGCCACCCTTGAAGTACTAGCATGACTGATCGACTGACATCAGTCCCAATAAGCAGGGGCAGAAAGGTGTCCAGCAGCCAGGAACTCTCCTGCCTCCAAGACACTCTGCCCAAATGCAAGATCACCCTAACTCAAGGATCAGTAGAATGGATATTCAAGACAAGTCTCTTCAATGGTCCAGTAATCACAGTGCTTCAGAAAGCAGAGACTAATGACTCCTTGCAATAAGTATATGCATGAAAAGTTGTTTGGGAAAGTATACATACTGTGTGAAACACGGCAGCTTCAATACCACTTCAAGGAATAAAGCTGCGATGGACAGATGGTTAAGATGGTGGAGTGGAACTGATCTTGTGCCCCAGAGGAGAAAGGCAGAACTAGAGACACAGAAGCAGTGGAGGCTGCAGTAGTGGTGACAGGTGGGTGAGGTTGCAGTGGACAGGGGAGCATGTCATTGCCAAGTAGGGCTGTCAGGCTGGCTTGCAGCATCTTGGAGCTCTCACAGGCTCTGCCTGCAAATGTGCTACCCAGCTGCACAATGGCCTTGGCTCTGAGCAAGGACAGAATCACAGGATCACATAGGAAATTGGTTCTCAACCTGTGGTGGGTTGTGACCTCTTTGGCAACCCTCTGTCTCCAAAGATAGTTACATCACAATTCATAACTGTGGCAAAGTTGACAGTTATGTGGTAGCAATAAAAATAATTTAATGGGTTGGGGTGTGAGGGTCACCACAATGTAAGGAGCTATGTTAAAAGGTAGCAGCACTAGAAGGGTTAAGAATTACTTATATAGGGTGTGTTGGGAGTGAGTGAGACTCACAGCAAGTAACAGGTCTGAATAAAGCCCCCCATATGATCACCTGAGTTGACTCCTTGGGGTCTCCCTCATCTCAGGTCTCTGGGACTTTTTGGAGGATTTCCCCACCCCTACCTTCATCAGTTGTATACTTCCACTCATTCTCTTGGCCCTCTGGGACTGCATCCTGTCTCTTCTCATGCCTGATCCTTTCCTCCTATTCTGCTCTTCCTCCTCTCTCCCACTCAGAACCCTCCCTCTGCCTCCTATAACTATTTTGTTGCCCCTTCTATGTGGGATGCAAGCATCCTCACTTGGGCCTTCCTTCTTGTTTAAATTCTTTGGGTCTATGGGGTATATCAGGGTATTCTGAACCTTTTGGCTAATGCCCACTTATCAGTGAGTACATACCATGCATGCCCTTTTGGGTTTGTGTTACTTCACTCAGGGAAATATTTTCTAGTTCTATCCATTTGCCTGCAACATTCATAATGTCCTTGTGTTTAATGCTGAATAGTATTCCATTGTGTAAATAGCCCAGGAGTAGTATAGCTGGGTCTTCAGAACTATTTCCAATTATCTAAGAAACTGCCAGATTGATTTCCAAAGTGGTTGTATAAGTATGCAATCCCACCAGCAACGGAGGAGTGTTCCCCTTTTTCCACATCCTCATCAGCATGTGCTCTTGGTTGAGTTTTTGATCTTAGCCATTCTGATTGGTGTCAAGTGGGATCTCAAGTTTGTTTTGATAGTAAATACCTGATGACTAAGGATGAGGATGTGTGTTGTGGATTTAAGGCTTGTATTATGTAAATTGGGTTCCCAAGATTTACCTGAGAATCCTGCATTCAAGATGCTGGGGCCCCCTGCCCTTCGCTGGTTCTAATTGGTAAATAAAGTTGCCGGGTGGCCAACAGTTAGACAATAGAGGCCAATCTTTAGATTTCCTGGGCAAAAGAACGGAGGGAAGAAGAAGGATTTAGAACCTCCATGCTGAGGAAGCAGAAAGATCAGGCCTGAAAAGTGCAAGACAAAGAGACAGCCAAAATATAAGAGTTGGGGACCGTGGCCCAGGAGGACTGCAGGCCAAGGTGGCCAGGATGAAATACAGGTTTTATCAAGTAATAATTCAGGAGTGTCAGAGGGGAGAGTGTGCAAGCTATGTGAAGGTTTGGGAGTGGCCCCACGATTGAGCTGCTTAGGGCGTATAAAATATAAGGCTGCATGTGTGAGTCTTTCATTAGAGAATACACAACGCTGGGACAGTATGGCAAGTAGAGAGGATTAATCAACAACAGCAACAGATAATGGAACCTGAAGAAACTACCTCCAGTAGGCACACAGGACCCGCAGGACATGGGGACACCCAACCACCTACAAAACTTTTGGCCCAAAATTGGTTCTGCCTAAAAGGAATACAGAGACAAAGATGGGGCAGAGACTAAAAGAATGGCTGACTAGTGACTTGCCCATTTTGAGACCCATCCCATGGGCACTCACCAATCCCTTACACTATTAATGATGCTATGTTGTGCTTGCAGACAGAAGCCTAGTATAGCAGGCCTCTGAGAGGCTCTACCCAGCAGCTGACTGAGACAGATGCAAATACCAGCTGACAAACATTGGAGGAAGGTAGAAGACTGCTATGGAAGATTAAAGAGATGGCAAACCCACAGGAAGACTAACAGTGTCAACTAACCTGGACCTCTGGAAACTTCCAGAGACCCAGCCTCCAACCAAAGAGCATACACAGAGTCATGCAAAGCCCCCGGCACATATGTATCAGAGGGTTGTCATGCCTGGCCTCAGTGGGAGAGGATACTCCTAATCCTGTCGAGACTTGATGCACCAGGGTTGGGGGGTACTTGGAGGGCAGGGGGGCTGGCCTCCAGGAGAAGAAGGACGGGAGAGATGATGGAGGAATTCCATAAGAGAGGACCAGGAGAGGGCAGCATTTTGAATGTAAACAAACAAACAAACAAACAAGTAAATAAATAAATACTTTTTTTAAAGTCCCCTTATGCCAGAAGTCTATTTGCCTTGTCTCTAGGTTTCTCTTCCCAACAAAACCTGCACAAGAGCTCTTGGCCAGAAGCCAGAGGAGCTGAGGAGACTTCCACACCCACTCATTCCTTCCTAAGCTAGGTCCCTGGGCAAGACACTAATGAGCAGTCAGAAGGCCAGAAGGTAATGAGGAGGTGGGGAAAGAGTATATGGATTGTCCATGACCTGTATAATCAGACCCTAAAGATTTGGCTTCACAGATTCGCAGAATTCCCTTTCTACCCAAGAGTGTGAAGGAAATTTGGAGGAGATGCTGAGGTACCAGGAAATGAAGCGTGGCCCTGTTAGGAATCTGCAAGCATTGACATAGCCTCTACTAAAAATGTCTTTGGGGGGACTGAGAGAGGTACTAAGAGCTTGTCAGTGGGCTCTCTGCCTGTAGGGTTTTCATATAACTCATTCAGTCACAAAACTATTGTATTTCAGAGAAGTTTCTGAAAATCGTTTCTGTTTTTCACTCCCATGGCTTTAGTCTGTGCATTTCTCCCACAGAGAAGTAATTGATCAATGTCAGACACAGGGAGGGTCGAAGTCGAGTTCCCCAAAGTGACACACATTCTAATGTGTGCAGTCTGTGTATTTCTAAGCAACAAAATGACTTTGTCGAGAGGTTTTTTTTTTTTTAAGAGATGTGCAAATTCACAGTTATGTGTTAGCCTCAGGGTATGGGAGATTCATACATGGATTTTAGGAACCAAATACATTAGGTTAAATTTAGGTCTACGTCTTACCAGCTATGTTACCTTGGAAAAGTCAATATCTCTGAACTTCATATCCTTCAGATTTTAAATAAGAAGTGTTTAGATAAGATGCTTGGTAAGGAAAAGACACATGGCAAATGCCCATCAAATGATAGAAGATGGTGATGGGGTATTGCTAATAATGATTGCCTTCTACTGAAATAGCCTTGACAGCCATAAGGAAGTGATGGGTAGTCAAAGGTTACCACATCAATGGGCTCACCTAAATCCCAAAAGACTTAACTGTTGAGCCACTTTCATGGAAAGGAATTGAAAACAAAATATACATTGCAATTTCTTACTAGAAATATAAGGTGAATTGGTACAGCAAACTTTAACTTTGTATATTAAATGTATAATTGGAGTTTTTGTTTTTTATTTAAATAAGTCACAGGTTTTTATTGTATAATTTATAACAGCTACTCAATCCTGTAAAAAATTACAAACATCCTATTAATTAATATTTACAGATAGTTCCATAAACCAAGTTGGCAAAAATAAAATAATCCCCACACAACTCCTAATTATATATGTATTTAAAAACTTCAGAAATATAGCTGTCACTTCTGAAAAGCACATTAAATACTAAAATTCAACGAATGCAGAAGTTAAAGGGGAAGAAAAAAATGTTGACAGCAGGCTACTTGAATTTTCTTCCTCCCAAATACCGAAAACATCACATATTCTACTGTTTTCAGTGTAGCTTACAAAACACAAAATTTCTGATTTTTCTCCACTTGTCTGAAAAAGGTTCAATAGAGACTGTACTGGTGACCCACAGTTTAAGAAAAACTTAAAGAGCTTAGTTTAGGGTGGTGGCATATGTTAGTCTCAGTACTCAGGAGGCAGAGATGGATCTCTATGTGTTTAAGACCAGCCAGGTCTACATAGCAAGTTCCAGAATACCAAGGTCTGCTTAGTGAGAGCCTGTCTCAAAAATAAGGCTATAGAAAAAAGTTTAGAGGAGTATAAATTTGAACTTTAAAATTAAGTTAACTATAAATTTAAAAGTATCCATACCTGTGATGGTTTAAATATGATCAGCCTTTATGGACTCATGTGTTTGAATGTTTGGACCAAAAAGTGTCTGATACCCAATGAAGGTGATCTTGCCTTTAGATGCCTGATCTTAAAGAACCTCCTGCAATTAAAAGCTTTATGAGGAGCTAGGTGATGGTGGCATGAATACATCCTGGAACATTCTACACTAGGGGGTGGCACTATTAGGTAGGAGGTGTAGCCTTATTGGAGTAGGTGTGACTTTGCTGGAGGAAGTATGTCATTGCAGAGGCAGGCTTCGAGGTCTTATATGCTCAAGCTATGCCTAATGTGGCACACAGTCTCCTTCTGCTGCCTGTGGATCAAGATTGCAGAACTTTTAGCTCCTCCAGCACCATTCCTGACTATACACTGCAATGCTTTCTGCCATGATAATAATGGACTAAACCTCAGAACTATGAGTCACTCCTAATTAAATGTTTTTCTTTATAAGAGTTGTAATTGTCATGGTGTCTCTTAGCAGCTATAAAATCTTAACTAAGATAATATCTTGTATCTTAGAGGATCATATGTGGACCCAGGGACAATTTTAAAGAGAGACTTGCTGGACATGGTGGAGTCAGAGAGCAGAGTATGACACAGATGCGCTTACTAAGAATAGGAATTATATAAAAATAATTCAAAACGTTTATATAGTCTTGAAAACAAGAACTTGATCTTTCCATCTTTTGTGATCTTCGACTTCCTTCTTCAGAGACTTGAAGTTCTTGTCATACAGATATTTTACTTGCTTGGTTAGAGTCACACCGAGGTATTTTATATTATTTGTGACTATTGTGAAGTGTGTTGTTTCCCTAATTTCTTTCTCAGCCTATTTATCCTTTGTGGAGAGGAAGGCCTCTGATTTACTTGAATTAATTCCACCTCACACCAGTCAGAATGGCTAAGATCAAAAACTCGAGTGACAGCAGATGCTGGAAAGGATGAGGAGAAAGAAGAACACTTCTCATTGCTAGTAGGATTGCAAGCTGGCACAACCACTCTGGAAATCAGTTTGGCAGTTCCTCAGAAAACTGAACATAGTGCTACCTGAGGACCCAGCTATAGCACTCCTGGGCATATACCCAGAAGATGCTCCAACATGTAATAAGGACACATGCTCCACCATGTTCATAGCAGCCTTATTTATAATAGCGAGAAACTGGAAACAACCCAGATGCCTCTTAACAGAGGAATGGATACAGATAATATGGTACATCTACACAATGGAGTACTACTCAGCTGTTAAAAACAATGAATTGGGGCTGGCGAGATGGCTCAGTGGGTAAGAGCACTGACTGCTCTTTCGAAGGTCCTAAGTTGTGATCCCAGCAACCACATGGTGGCTCACAACCACCTGTAATGAGATCTGATGCCCTCTTCTCGTGCATCTGAAGACAGCTACAGTGAATTACGACAGAGCAAGTGGGACCAGAGTGAACAGGACCAGCAGAGGTCCTGAGTTCAATTCCCAGCAGCCACATACATGATGGCTCATGACCATCAGTACATCTACACATACACATAAAGTACTCATACACATAAAGTAAATAAAATAAAAAAACAATGAATTTATGAAATTCTTAGGGAAATGGATGGATCTGGAGAATATCATCCTGAGTGAGGTAACCCAATCACAAAAGAACACACATGGCATGCACTCTCTGATAAGTGGATATTAACACAGAAGCTCAGATTACCCAAAAAACAGTCCACAAACCACAAGAAATTCAAGAAGAAGGAAGACCAATGTGTGGATGCTTTATTCCTTCTTAGAAGGGGGAATAAAATGCCCATCCAGGGAGTTGCAGAGACAAACTATGGAGTAGAGACTGAAAGAAGGACAATCCAGAGACTGCTCCACCTGGGAATCCTTCCCATATTCAGTCATCAAACACAGACACTATTGTGGATGTCAGCAAGTGCTGGCTGACAGAAGCCTGATGTAGCTGTCTCCTGAGAGTCTCTGACAGTGCCTGACTACTATAGAAGTAGAGACTCACAGCCATCCACTGGACTGAGTACAGGGTCCCCAAAGAAAGATCTAGAGAAAGGACCCAGGAGCTGAAGGGTTTGCAGTCCCTTAGGACGAATATCAATATGAACTACCTAGTACCCTCTTAGCTCCCAGGGACTAAACCATCAACCAAAGTGCACACATGGTGGGTCTCATGGCTCCAGCAGCATATGTATAGCAGAGGATGGCCTAGTTGGTCATCAATGGGAGGAGAGGCCCTTGGTCCTGTGAAGGTTTATGCCCCAGTGTAGGGGAATGCCAGGACCAGGAAGCAGGAGAGGGTGGGTTGGTGAGCAAGGGGAGAGGAGAGGCAACAGGGTTTTTGTTTTTGTTTTTGTTTTTGTTTTCTGGAGGGGTAACCAGGAGAGGAGATACCATTTAAAATGTAAATAAGGAAAATATCTAATAATAAAAAATAAAAATAAAAATAAAAACAAACAAAAAAAAAGAAAACACGGACTTGAGATGATGAACTGCAATGACAGCCATGTGCTTGGAAACTGTTTTACTTCACAACCTAAACACCTTAAAAAATCTATGACAGGTATTCATGTCAGATCACGTGTTTATTAGTATGTCAAGGACTGCTGGCTGGCTTGGGAGCCAGTCAGCACTGACAGTGAAGTGATATTCTATGCAGGCTCTGGAATGTTCCAGGAGATATTCATGCCACCATCACCCAGCTCCTCATAAAGCTTTTAATTTCAGGAGGTTCTTTAAGATCAGGCTTAGAGGCAAGATCACCATCATTGTGTATCAGACACCTTTTGGTCCACTTACTTCCTGAGAACAGTAGCATTATAGTTCAAACTGCAGGGATCAAACCCCACACCTTGGCCAGGAGGTTGCAGCAGACTCCCTTGGGAAATGGCCATCACATGCCTCAAAGCAAGGATGCATTGACCAGGAAGCTACAAGGAATGATGACAGCTCTGACAGCCTGATCCAAGTGGCCAGATTGGGGACAGACAGGGATAAGAAAAATGACATATACAGCAGAGGACTGCCTGGTCTGACCTCAGTGAGAGAAGGCACACCTAACCCTCAAGAGACTTGAGGCCCCAGGGAGTGGGGAGGTCTGGTGGGGGGAAGAACATCCTCTTGGAGA
>JADRCC010568337.1:0-19161 GCA_019843855.1 Hylomyscus alleni
AAAGATCCCCTTTTACAGTTGATATGTCATGGAGCAGAGAGGCTGAGAATCAATGGCAGCCTGTGGGAGCAGGAAAGTGTGCCCAAGTGTCTCTAACTCTCCAGCATGGCTTTTTCTTCTGCCAAGAGACATCTAGGAACCATGCTGAAGCTGTTCACTGAACCACTAATTAACCTATTCGCTAAACATCTATCAACTTTACAAGGCAAGTACCAGACTGGCTGTGTCAGTATGAAGATGACTGCCTTCAGATTCTACACTGGTAGCATATATGTAGAATATGGTAGCATATATGGTAGAAATATGACATTGTTATCACAAACCACTTCCCAAAAATCAGTCTTTAAGAGAAACACTTCATTTATTAGCATTACATTTTACTTGTTTCTCTGTTAAAGTCATTTTGTTGGCAACCTTTGAGTGCCTTTATATGTGTCAAAATGGTAGAAATACGCCATTAGTAGCTTTCACTACTCCTGGTTCTGAATCATGCTGTAGATCTGGTCAAGTAGATACAACTGGTTAGTGTTCACCTATTTCACTAACCTTGTTAAATTCTGAGTTAGCGACATTATAACAAATTTAAGCATGCCAGGCTGACATTCCCTGCAAAGCACGGCGTAGGTCTGGAGTGTGACTCAAGAGTTCTGTCTTTTCTGGATGGCTAATGAAAGCAGTGTGTCCATTTCCTAAGTAGCTTATGGAATGTGTTGTTTTTATTATCATTTTAAAGCCTCTTGAAAAAGGTGTAACTTTGGAAGTGACCATTTTTCCCTGTTCTTAATGTCCCACGGCATGTGACTCCTAAATTGCAAAGTACATACTTTGGTCCATTTAGTTAATTTTATCTGTGAAATTAATTCTGACTAGACATCTTCTAGTCAACTTCTGACAACTTCTTCCAGCACGCCTGCTTTATAGATTGAGGTCTTGAAGTTTGTCAAGGTGGGATATATGTGCCCTGCCTTTTAAAAGCACATCTATTTTAATGAACTGGTGCATTAAACAATAATTCTGATTCAATGCAACATCTTCTCTTTGCAGAATCCAAGCGTGTCTCAGAAAAGGAGACCAAGCTAGTACTTAAAGCACAGACAAATTAAAAGTCAAAGAGCTTTTTACAAGCAAATCTTTAACTTCCTGCAAAGCTAGACCCCTGACCGTGAGAATGACACTGTTCAACAGTGTTGTCATAGTCCCAAATCTGTCATACTGTACTTGAATGTGCTTACAATTTAGGATACAAAGAACTAGAATCAAAGGATTAAAACAGAGCTTTGGCTGCGTTGAAGGCTTCAGTCACACAAAAGGAGACAGGCCCATGTTAGTATTCGCAACTGTAGCTGCTTCAGCACTGGAGTGCTGAAGAGGTGGCTAATGAATGACCTTGGAAAGATGAGAATTCTAGGCACAGGATGACGGCTCGTAGTGGGCCTGGCTGCTGTAAGCAGAAGGGACTGCGGGCCCTCTGGGAATATGTCAATGGCTCCCTATTAATTTAAGTTGCTGTTTCCGAAGGTGGTAAACGGGGAGTCAATTTTGTGTGCACCATCTCAAACAAGAAAGGGAATCAGTAGGCAATTTGTGTTATAGAACTATCCGATAAAGCGTCTGAGATTGGACGGAGGGGGTGGTGTGTAGAGGGCCCGTGATACTGAGTTGACAATTTCAGATGAGGGGCAGAACTTGACAAGAGAGCTTCAGGAAGTTCCGGTACTTTAGTGCAGCAGTTTCAAGGCAGGTAAATGCCGCAAGGGCTTCAAGCTGGAGTCCACCTCTCTAAGAATAGACAGACACAGTACTGATGAGGGCAGGGCGTGGCTTCTGGTCCTTCAGTTCAAAGACAGGTACAGTCCCACCCCTGGGCAGGAAACGGACTTCAAAACTTTTGGGGCTTTTTGTCATTTTGCTATTACACTATTTTTTTATTTTAAAATTTCATGAATCCCTTTTCTCTCAAGAACTGACATTAGTTTGATACTAATTTGAGTTGCTGATTACAAAGGTGATAAGCAGGGTGTCAGTTTTCTGTGCACCTGCTTAGAAAAAGAAAGGAGAGCAGTACACAATCTGTATTATAACATTATCAAATAAACTGTGTTTGAGATTGGGGGAGGATAGAGGGCCAGTGAAACCTATTCTTCGATTTCAGATGAGTGAGAACTGGGCCTTGTCTTAGGTTTCTATTTCTCTGATGGAGACCATCACATTGCCAAAAGGACCTTGAGGAGAAAAGGATTGATGTCTCTTTAGAGCTCACGTGAAGTCCATCATGAATGGAAGTCGGGGCAGAAGTTGAGGGGAGAAACATGGAAGCAAGAACTGAAGCAGAGGCCATAGAGGAGTGTTCTTACAGGCTCGTTCCTCATGGCTGGCTCGGTTTACTTCTTTGTACAACCCAGGATCATCAGCCCAGGGGTGACCACTCAATTGCACTGGGCCCTCCTCTGTGAGTCATTACTTAAGAAAAAGCCCCACAGGCTGATGGGCAGACAGTCTGAGGGAGGCATGTTCTCCATTGAGGTTCCTCTTCCCAGATCTCTTGTGTCACATTGACAAAAACTAGCCAGGACAGTCTTTATTTCTTTTTGGAATTAATAGATCTGTTAACCTATCTCTTTGAGGGTTTCAGTGATTATGCAAACTTTATGTTTGCATAACATAGTGTTCATTTCCTTTTGCTAATTTGTATTTTGGGGAAATCTTGGGCTCTCCCTTTCAAGCTAGGAGCTTTTCTGGAGTGACTCATGATTCTTGGCTTCCATTGCATTTTAAGAACGAGACAGCAAAAGGTTGTTTAATCACTGTGCATAAACATGAAAAAAAAAGTATTAATAAATAGCTGGTACGTCAATCCATCCATGGCCAGAATATATGTTTCTTTCTCTCGATTTAGTCAGATTTCTGTCTGAATGGTTCACACCAGAATTCTAGAGGAATTGCCATTTGCACAGTGCATGTATTCTTAATTAAATTATGCACCAGTCTCAGCTCTGCTTATTAGATTGGCCCCAGAATTTCTGACTCAATTTATCTTCACATATTGTAATTTTTATTCTTTGAACAATTTCATAAAGGCAAATAGTGAATTCAGATCCTCTTCATCCTGTCACTCCCCTCATCCTCTTCCCTTTTCTAATGAAAGCTTTCTTGTTTGTTGCAAGTTGCTCTTCTACTTGCATGTCCCACTGAAAGGAGGCAGGGCTGCCTGTGTGAGCCTAGTGGGAGGTTTTCCTGGGCCCAGGGCTGCTCTTCAATGGCTGCATCAGCTACGAAGGGGATGACTATTGATTGCCAATAGTCTTTCAAGGATGGAGAGGGGTGGGGACTCGTGAGCCCCTACCCGTCAATGATACAACGTTGGCAGACCCAGTCTTGTGGAGGCCTTGTGCAGGTAAAATACATCACTTTAGTCTCTTTGGGAAGCTCTGCTGGGATCTTTAATGCATTTCGCACAGATTTTCCATTGATCTCTTCGGTTTTGAAGCACATTTGTTCTCCCGCTCTTACCTGATGAGGAGTCTCTGATCCTGACTTCTCTGCGATGCTGACTGGTCCCCTACTCCTGGGACACGGGAAACCTTTCACAGGCCTGCTTCATCTTTCCTTTTGCGCACCAGCTTTTTGTTTTCCAAACAGATTGACTGTCATTTTCTTCTCAATTCCCTCTTTGCAGGTTCATGCTTTTATTTAGACAAAACAGAAGAAAGAGCCTTAAGCTCCCTACTATCATCCAGTGGGGGTTAGGTAAGGAGCTAATAAACATATGGGCTCAATCTGCCCTCTGTAATTGGTCTCAGCATTTTATCCTTTCAGGTGCTTTTTAAAAAGAATCTGGTTGCAAAAATAATGCATATTGCTGTAGATAATTTGTTAATTAAATTATAAATTATAATAAAATAAACCAGATGTTCACTTTCTGTGAGCAATTAACATTTTGGTTATTTTCTGGAAGCCATTTTTCCCACAAAATTTATTTTTGCATAGTTGGAACCATATTGGACTTAAAATTTTATGTCTAATTGCTTTGTTTTTATTCAACCTTAAAGGATTTTCCATATTATTAAAACAATTTATAAACATTATTTTGTAGGCTTCATTATATCGATTTCAGTATGCTGTTGCTAATTTAGCTATTTGTGTATTACTGGCCATTTGGGACATTTCTCTTTTTATTTTCTTAAAAGGAAAAAAAACCCAGCCACTTGGAAATGAAAATAACAGTCTTATATTTCAAAATATTTTCAAGGATAACTTTCAAGGGAAGAGATCATTGAGTTAAGATTATCAGCTATAAGGTCAATAATGCATGTTAGAGACCATGTTATGTATTTTCTGGCATTTGTTAAAAATTATCTTTAACTCGGCAGGGTAGTTGCAAACTGTTCCCAATTACCTTCTACCCACCCATCTCCTATCATATCATCCAGGGAAGAACATCAATGCCTGGCTTCCCTCCATCCCTGTTTGTATAGTCAAAGATGCTTTTACTGTTCACAGGTCCTTAAGTATGAAGGTGAGTAGACTCTAAGTTCTATATCTCTTACCTTCTCCTCCCAGGCTTGTAGCCTGGCACATGTATATAGATGTTCCAATCTCTTCACTCCAGTGACCCTGTAGCTAACCTAGTCATATCTTCAGTATCCCTCAGTAAGGGATGCACAATATATATATATATATATATATATATATATATATATGAAAGGTCACTTCTAAGTAGAGAATTTCAAGATCTTAGGATCTTAGAATATAACCTAGAATTGGGGGAGTGTTGAGTTACAAGTCATCATTTCTTGTCCCATTGAGTTTGCCTTAAGGTGAGGGACAGTAGTGTGGACAGAGCAGAGCCTCAAAAGTGTAAGACTCATGGTTGAGACTCTGGCAGCCTTAGTCCAAAGGCAGCACTACTCACAGTCTGTAGCTAACCCACATATTCAACCTCCAGCCTATGGAAGCAATAAAATAGGCTTAAACATCCATGGGAATATTGAGATGGTTTGCCTTCTCTCTAGATCTGACCCAACTTAGGGATGTGGGTAATGTGGTGGAGAACAAGAAATGAGTCTGTGTGGGAAAGATGTTAAGTCTTGGTTCTCTCTTTATTTTCCAGGCTGGGGGGAGGGAGACAGAATGACAATCTCCCAGTCCATGTTCTTCTATATGTAAGTGAAAACAATACATTGACATATATTATATGGTAGTGGGTTGGATAATGAGCATTTAAAGTTATTCTACTCCAAGTTCGTTACCTGGTCCTTAGTTACATGCAACTCTCTTCCTCTGTGTCTAGCCCAACCCTCCTAGGCTTGGCTCTATCACAGAATCCTTGCTGTGCATTGGATGTCCCACCTTCTATTGTCTCAGCTACTGGTTAATCAACTTTGACAGGTGTTGCATCCATACACTCTGTAAGAAACTTTCTCTACAGCCAGGGAAAGGCATTCTGGTTGCTTTATGCTGCTCCGCTGCTCCATTTGTGATGATCTGTTTCAGAAGCTTTAGACAATGAATTTGCATACTGTTGAACGAAAGCCATCATCTCCATCCTTCCTGAAACAGATATTTGTAAAAGGAGAAAGGATTTTATTTGACAGTCTCACTCTAGACCCAAGTGGCCTAGAACTCACCATGTAGGCCAGGCTGGCCTCAAACTCCTGTAGATCCACTTGCCTCTGCCTCCTGGGTGCTCCTTAAGTGCTGTGGTCAAAGTCTTGCACCACCCAACCTGTGAAAGTAGAATTCTTAGATCATGTTTTGTTTGACTAAACATGTTTGATCTTTTCCAAGAACATCAGATATCTTCGTTATTTTTCTATTCTGTGATAAGACACAGTGACAAAGACAACTTATATAATAAAGCTTTTATTGTGGATTTGCTACAAAGACAACTTATATAATGAAGCTTTTATTGCGGACTTGCTGTTTCTCATCCTGGTGGGAAGCATGGCATCAAGTAGACAGGCATGGCACTGAACTTACATCCTTATTTTCAAGTAGGAGTCAGAGAGGAAGCTAACTGGGGATGGTAGGAGGTTTTGAAACCCCGGTGCTCACCTCCAGTGACACACCTCTTACACAAGGCCACACCTCCTAATCATTCTCAACCTGGGACCAAGCATTCAAAAAGGGGACCATTCTTATTCAAACCACCACGACAGGTCATGCTTTTTGTTATTTTTTGTTTTGTTTTGTTTTGTTTTGTTTTGTTTTGTTTTGTTTTGTTTTCTCCTGCTGAGGATCCAACCCAGGCCCTCACATCTACTAAGCAGGCATTGTCCCACTGTGACCACCACCCTAAAAATGTCTAATATTCTATACTTGGCATCATTCGAAGTGTACCCACAGCTTCTAGGATTTGTTGACTATCAATAGCGATTTATCCTTTAATTCTATACCCCCAAGGAATGCAATGTAGGGACAGGGGAATATTCTAAGCTTGAAATTGTGTTTTGACTTCTTGACTCAGCTCTACCACTGATCAGCTGAGTTCTTCCTGAAGAGTGGAGACAAACCCCCATCTAGTTCTATGAGAGGTACACTTTAGACAGAGCTGTGTGACCTTCAAGCAGATCTCTCTGAGGCCAATCCAAGCTTCATACATGGATCTGTTTAATGTAGCCGAGGGCCTCTGGAACTGTGGAAACTCAGTAAAAGTTACAGGGAAAAATGTTTGTATGTTTTCCTAGTTTGAGATGATTAGATCTCATTGAAATATTAATGGTTTCATGTAGTCCTTTTAAAAAATAATTTTAATTGAAATTTTTGACAATTTAATATATATAGGCGTTATATGTATGAAATGATTAGTATAAATAATCACCCACTGTCTCTTATCTCTCTTCTACTTTATTATTCCTCCACAAATTTCTTCCCTACATTTATTTCATTTTATTTTGTTTTGAGGCCCATTAAGTTTAACTCTGGCCTTCTGTGTGATCAGAGGTTTGAACTTAGCCCCTGAAGCCCAGTGGGCTCATGAATAGGAACACAACTGAAGACAGTGATTGTCCTTCTCCCAGAATCCATTAGTAGTCAATATTATTATAGGGCAGGGGAGTTGAATGTTGACAGTTTTGGGTAGGCCCAATGTAGTCACAGCTACTATAGATTGTGACTACATTTGGCTATATCATACATATTACATGGGATTTCACAGCCTGTGTTCCTGCTCATGCATTTTTTCTGACCCCTCTTCCGTGATGTCCTCTAAGCCTTAGAGATTAATATCTTGGCATAAATATCTTTCTTAGGATTGAACATGCAATTGTCTCTTAATCTCAGCACATGAACAGCCATGAATCTCTGCATTCACCATCATTTCCTATAAAGAGAGGCTTGGAATAGCATTTATCTTTGGGTATAAACACAAATGGAAGATATATTGACAATTTAACTATACAATAATATATGGTTATTTTTGTAAGCCAAAGGAATGAAGCTTTAATGGTGGACAATATACGAAGGTTGATTTATAAGAGCAGTTTATTTTTCAGTCAGACCAGCATTTTATGTGCACTTTTTAGGAGCCCTCTACATGGAAACAACATGCCTTTTATGAGTCTAGTATCCTGCTTCCTCTGTGTTGTTGACATCTTTGGAGATCCTATATGCTGTCATTTTCTTTGCATATGTTAGGAATTAAATCCAGGGCTTTTAATATGTTAAATATTCATTCTCACCTGACATATACCCTTGGCTCTTGCATAGCATATATTTGAGGGGAGGTTAATATCTAAAACATATAAGGAATTCAAACAGCCCAATAACAAGATGATAAACAATCTGATTAATAGCTAGATAAAGGACCTAAATGGGCATTTTTTTTTTTAAAAAGAAGGCACACAAATGGCCAACAGGTATATGAAAGGATGTTCAATTTCACTGATCATGAAAGAAACACAATTACAATCACAGTGAGACCTCACTTGACATTAATAAGATAGCATTAACAAAATGATACCAGGGTTTTTCCCTATAACTGCAAACCTGTAATAGAGTTTAACTTATAAATGAGGCGCAATCTACAGTTAACTATAGTTCTTAATAACATGGAACAATTATAAAAATGTGCTGTCATTAATGTTGTTTTAAACTTACTAATCATTTATTTCTGAAATGTTTTGTTCACTACTTTTGAGTCCCATTTGACTTTGGGTAACTAAAGCCATAGAAAATGAACCTATAGATAAGGGTACAGGGATGATGGGGTTTCTTTCAGTTTTATCAATCATAAAAAAAACCCAAACCCAAAAACTAAGAAACAAAACAAAACAAAACCAAACAAAACAAAGTGGGAAGGAGCTACAGTTATCATGCCAGTGAAAAAATAGGGTCCACACCTTATTATTGCATTCTGGGAGGGTTTAAATTTAGAGCAAAATTTATTTCTCTTTCCTTTGGAGGAAAGTCAGTTGAAAACCACAAAAGACAAATGGTAAATGACCCCTGCGATAGGTCTTATAGTGGAAGCGAGCATGCTAGGATTGTCGTGAACAGGAGTAGTCTGTCCTGAGTTCATCAAACTGGATGGAGGCCAAACTTTCCAGCTGTTGGTTCTTCTTCCCAGCTGCTTAGGCAGAAGCAGCCTGTCCAAGTAATCAGTATTATTCTGTATTTTCTAGGGGACGATACAACCCTTAGAAATTAGTCTTGAATTAAAATATTGATTACTCAGTATTCTCACTCTGTTCAAAACCTCCCATGTCTCTCTTTGGAAGATGTAGAGAGGATTCAGGTCAGTTGCAAAATGTCAAATGAAAATCAAGAGTGACAAGAAGTGGATTCTCCGATCTGTGGCTGTTGAGAGGCACAAACCGGGGCCCTGTTGCTTCATTATTTGCTTGCAGTAGAGTGAGGGGTGAACAGGCAATATCTCGAAGCTGAGACACAGCGATCAAGTATCGGGCAGTTCCATAACATGTCTTTTAAAAGTAGATGAACACTAACTAGTACTGGTACAGTAGGAGTTAGAGGCACCTTAATGAATATGTATCAGCCAGCTCTCTTGACAAACAAAGGAACACCAAACTTCCTTATTTTGTAGCACCTGATGATTTATTTATTTATTTTTTACTAATATCCCCAAGGTGGTCAAATTTAACAATGCTCATAGAATTTCTGAAGATTTAATATTTGTCTCAGGAAATTCTGGTACACACTGGATTTGATAGTTTTGGCAAGGTTCAAGCCAGTGAACATGTGCTTTTGGTTTGATTTCATATTGCAGTTCTCTGCTGCAAATGGAAATGGCTTAGTAGACTAAAGCCTATGGGTTTGGGAGGTATTTAGACATTAGAAGTACAGAAAATTGTATGGTACCACCTCTTTTTTTTTTTTTTTTTTTTGAGACCATGTTGGTTAGAACAAGATCCCTGTGGTGTTTGTTCATCATCTGAATGTCTCTGAGGATATGCCAGGCTATGATTATGTGACATGTGTCTCTGGGTCCAGTAACAACATATGCTGAGTTGTTGTTTGGGAAAAAAAAATGGTACTGGAAAAATTTTAAGTCTAAGAATGCCAGAAAATATTATCTGATCATCATTGACCTTTTATTTGGTCATATGTAAGATTACCTCTATTAGCTGTGGGAAGCTATATACCTGTATCATTCCTGCATCCAGATGTACTTGCAAAAGGGGTTGTTCCCTTACTTATAGTGCAGTTTTTACTTCTAAGTAAGGATGTTTGTGTGGCAACCTGTCAATAATGAAGAATGACTTCCAGAACATTCTGAGCCTCTTAGTTTTGCCAGGTAGAACATTGAAGAAGTAGCTTGTTGGTAACACTTGCACATCTTGAAGGTACTATCACTGATGGCATGTGTCAGCTACTCTAATTGATTGTATCAGAGACCCATTTTCCTGAAGAGTTTGAGAAGTCATTAGGACTCAAGGTCTTCTTACATAGAGGATATTATATTGTTATCTTTAGAGAGTAAAAAGACAAAATTGAAAACATGAGGTCCAAATCAGATAATCATCTTCAAATGGTTGAAAATAGAGTAAAAGAACAAAGTAGAGAGCCAATATGAGAATAAAAAAATGATAAATTCTTCCTCAAGCACGTGTGTTGAGGAGTTGTTCCCCAGCTGATGACCTCAACAACAGTGAGATAAGTAGATAAGGAAGACTCTGATGTAATCAAAGATTAAGAACATTTTAGTTATGATTTTTAAAAATTAAGTTCATGTATGTAGTTGTGAATGTGCATATGTAGTTGCATATGCGCATGTGTGGCTACACATATGTGAAGGCCAGAGGTCAGTATCAATTGTCTTTCTCAACGTCCCTCTACTTTTTTTTTTTTTTGAGACAGTATCGTGCTGAACCTGAACCCATAAATTAACTGGACTGGTTGTTCAAAACCCCCAGCAATCTACCTATCTCTTTCTTCCCAAGAGTGGGAACTGCTCCCAGCTCTTACGTGGGGACTGAACGCAGGTCCCTAGACTTGCCCTTGTGTGGCAAACATTTACTAACTTTATTGCCCTAGCCACAGATAAAGTCATGATTTAACAGCCCTGCTGGGAGTTGGTGGAGATTTATTATGTGAGGTATGGTTGGAAGAAGTAGGTCCCAGGGGAAGTGTGCCTTTGAATGGTGACTCATTTTTGGCCTGGTTCTGTCTATTTCCCTCTGATTCCTGGTTGCTAAGCAGCTCTTTCCAGGATTACCCTTCCACCCCAATGTTCTGCTTTACCACAGGCCAAGAAACAAGCCTTGTGGAAGGACAAATCCATTATCTGCCAGTGCTTGCACACATCCACCACTGTGTCTGTGTCTACTCAACTCTAAACACACCTGCTACACTGAATTGAGTCTACTTTAATGATCTCATCTTAGCTTGAGTACATCTGAAAATATTTTACAAATAGGATTATATTTAGATATTGTAGATTAATACTTTGGTTTTTTTGTAGAAAACAATTCAACCATTAACAATAAATCAATATTTATCAATCAGGACGAAGCACAAAAAAGTGTGGATCCACCATACTCCATGACTTGGGATACAGAATTAAAAACAAAATCAGAATTCATTTTCTGAAGGGATAGCATAGACTGGGGCTATGTCAGCTAAAATCGTGTGTGGAACGAGATCGTGAAGGAGTATAAAAGGCACAGGGTGGTTCAAAGAATGTCTGAGAAGATGTGTAGAGAGACACAGAGGACTGAAGCACAGTGGCTTCAGCTCTGCAGGAGGGTCTCCTTATTTTCAATTTCCCTTTTCCAGAAGATGGATTAACCCCAGTGACCTTCTGTTGCTTGAAAATAAAAGAGGAAAGAAACAGCACTATGTTTCGTTCCTCCAGATTCAGGGAGGTGGGGCTGGGAGATGAGGCTGGAGGAAAAGCAGGCGAGGAGCAGGAGCTGCCGACTCCTTCGTTTTCATTTTGTTTTGCACCTTGCTACTATTCTTTGTTTTTCTGCCATAGATTCTCATAGGCAACATTTTCCTGGTAAAATAACACTGACCTTCAGGTTCAGTTAGAGCAAGGGCTAGGAAAAAAATTTGTTGGTATTACATTCTTTTATTAAGCCATGCATCTCTCATTCTCTTGGGTTTAGATAGACCAATAGAATGATTAGAGTAATCTCTCTCTGTCTCTGTCTGTCTCTCTCTCTCTCCCCCCTCTCTCTGAGTGTTCCAACCCTCTTGCTATCCTTTCCTTTTCTTGTTTCCTGTCTAGTCTTAACTAAAACTTATCTTTCTTTTCTTTCTTTTGGTGTGTGTATAAGGGTTGTGTATTTCACATGGACTTGTAAAGGTGTGCATGCGTGTGAGTTCACAGAAGCCAGGGAAAGGCATTGGATATACTGGTCTACCACATGCTATCTTATTTTTTAGCAGAGAGACTCCTCTTGAACCTGGAGCTAGGCAGGTATTTAGCAAGCCATAGTGATCTTTGTTTCCACTGTGAACACTGCGGCCATGCGTGGGCCATGCTTGCTGTTTGAACTCAGGTCATGATGCTTTGGCAGCAATCTCTCTTATCCATTGAGTCATCTCCTCAGCCCCCAAAACTTTCTTATAATGAATATTTTGTACAAAATGGAGTTACCTGTGAGGTAAATTAAAGACAATTTGAAGAAAATGACCAAACCTACACGTTTCAAAATCTCCCTTAACATAAAATTCATTATTTTCATGTGAGACACTGTCTCAGGTGTATACTAAACTTTGTACTCAGGATAGGCAACCAGGTGCAGGCTCTAAGTGGACACTTCTCCATTACTGAAGACTGGTGGCGTTCTCCCAAGTATCTGGACACCATTTACTTAGTTAAACATTAATGGCAATGATAATGTTTTTCACAGGCTTGTGCAGTGTCCTATAAGGTCACAAAGTAGATCTCAGGAGCTAGAGCTTTTCTTTGTGACTTACAGCAACAGTCAAATGCAGATGGAGGATTCCATGATGCTGCCTTCATTCTCTGGGTCAACCTCTAGGAAAAAATGCAAAGAATAGAAATAACCTTTATTCTTCTTAATGTGTCTGCTTCTGGGCACTTCAAAAAACTAGTTACGATAGCAGACATATTTTTATGTTAAAAGTCTCCAGGGTCGGGATTTTTAATTCTTTATTTTGGAAGATAATGTTTTACTCTTGCTTGTATCTTTTTGAATTAGCAAGGCTAATCTGAAGTCTAAAGTGTGTTTTGATAGTGTTGAATTAGCTCAGCGAGTTCCTTCCAAATACCATTATCTGTCAATATAGAGTAATATCTATTTTAGGTGTAAGAGATGCCATTTCATTGAGGAGCCTTTCTCCAACTGCTGAAATTTCCTTTATGTGAACCTTGACATACCTTACCAGCTCCGCTCTAAAGTTCTTGCAAACCTATCACCTGTCAGCATCAGAGAGTGATGTATGAATGTTGTCAAGTAAGGAGACACATTTTGTAGGACTAACTATATTATGCATTTGCCTGGTGTATTAACACCAGTAATCTTTTATTCTGACTCAAGGAAAAAAGTTTAATAAAGCCAAACTCTGTTCTAAAACTTCCATGTAACAGTTTTCCACAATAAATGAAATTCCATATAACACGTTAAAGAGTTTTATGTTTAAAATTTTTGATTGGATTGAACCCTATCCATAACAAATAGTAAGGCGAGACTACTAGGAAACACACAAATAAAAAAATCAACAGAAAAATAAACTTGCTGGCAGATGTTTTAACTTCGGGATGGTTATCAAGTATTGGTTTATCAAGTATTCCATTATTCAGCATTGTTAATGTAGATTAAAAGAGAGTAGTAATACAAAGAGATAGCTAACTCAAGAAACCCTTTATTATAGTTCCTTCATATTCTGTGCAGCTATTAAAAGAAGGAATAATTGCCTTATAATTAAATTTTATCCCAGATGCCACTGCAAATTCATTTTGCCTTTTGTCTTTAAAAGCTAATAGGAAAATATCAAATGTTTGCTTTTATAAAAACCAAACTTGCTTTACAATTGAGGACTGCCCCGATTTATTTGGTTACTTCCTAACACATGAACTCTTCATGTTTTTCCTATTTTTCCTCTTAACTGAACAAAAATAAAACAAGGTCACCATTTAATAAGCAGAGAATTCTGGGTTCTGAGAGCTGACCATGGGCTTCACATCTTGATTCCACTATTGTCTTTATGATCACGGATGAGTTATGCAGTCAGCCTTTGCCTCAGTTTCTTCAAGTATAGAGTGAAGAGGTGAAGTAATGATACCCTTTCCATAGGACTTAAAGAGTACCTGACAGAAGTCAGCACCACAGGCTAGTGAGAGCCTGTCCTGCCAGTGCAAATGTTGGATTGCACACACTCTGCCTTTCCCACTTCTCCATGTTCTCCACAGGACCTGGATGTTTCTCAACAATTACACCTGTAGAGGCCCGACAGTGTGTTCTGCAGGACTGATGTCCTATGATGTTGGGCAACCTTGAGGTCTATCCCTCTGCTTCTACTTTATATCTATCAAGGCAGACTATATCAAGGATAACTTCCTATTCACACTAAGAGGGGAAACCTGAGGAATGGATGGAGAGATGCCTTGGTGGGAAAAGTGCTTGCCGTGTTAGTAAGCACCTGAGTCTAGATCCCCAGCACCCAGGGGAAAAGCCAAGCATGGCAATACACACTTGCATTCTCCGCTCCAGGAAGATGGAGACCAGGAGGGTACCAAGAGCTCTTAGCCAATCTGTGAACTCCAGGTTCAATGAGAGATCCTCTCTCAAAACACAAGGTGGAGAGCAACAAGGAAGACACTGCACATTGACTTTTGAAACACACACACACACACACACACACACACACACACACACACACACACACACATTTCTAAAGGAAGAAAAACTTTCTTCTCTGAATTCCAGAAAAAAAAAGGAAGAAGTTCACTACAGTCAAAAAATGAAAAAAAAAAACAACAACAACAACAAAACAGATCATATGTCTCTGGAGATGCGACAAAATTAGATAAAACAATGCACTCATGCTGTATTCTGTAACTCGTGTGGACTGATGCTGTCCCAGGAAGTCTGACATTTTTTGTTGTACGTGCAATATATAGCTATCCTTAGAAAACGTATATAACTGAACAATCTAGCTCTACCACCATTATCGCCTTTCTATTGCATGTTCTCCAGATGCACGTTTCTTTCAGAACTGGGTCTCTCAGAGGGTAGGCAGGATGACATGCTTTGTTTTTTTATCCTGTATTTACAACTTTTAGTCTCTGGTCCCAAATGATGGAGTCAGTCATCAAATTAGCATTTCAGAGCTCACATAGACATCAATGCTCAAGAGAGACTAATGCTCAATTGGCCTAAATTCAAAGGAGTGCTTTGAACTTGAAACTGTTTATTTTTCTGTTTCCAAATGATAACCACCTGCTGCCTTGCTAGAATTTTGCTTCTTCCAGTGAAAATAATGGAGCTCTTAAAAATTCACTTTTATTCCTGAGAAGCATGACATTAAGAGAAAAATATTCTTTTTTTATTTCCTTAGTTTTTGTTTGTTCCACAAGTTGATCACTCAACCCTAGAGGTAAAGAGATTTAATTTAATCATCATAAACGTATGAGGTACATTTAGAAATTTTGTTTTGTAATCCAGTCACACTATCTTTTTCTTGCAAAAAGATTTCATTGCCAGCAGCGCAAAGAAGACAGCTCAAGTTCTGCTTTTATGATTGTACATCGAGAACAATCATTTAGAGACAGTATTTGAAAGGCAAAGTGTTTCCACATGTTTCCTTGAAGAACAGTGAAATTGCTATGTGTAAATGGTTATAAAGGCTTTAATTAACACCTTAGAATTTCACAGGGAGATCTGTAAATAAACATTAGATTGAAATTTGAAAAGTATTTTTATAAACTCTTAGCAAGGGATTGTGGTGCTTTTTAATTAAAGTACTGCCTCATAGCATTTCTAGGAACTTCTGTGTCCCTAAATCTGAGCTCTTCCTGTCTGTGGACAGTCTTCTTGTAGCCATCTTTCCAGTTGCCTTCTGTATTAGCTTGGCCCCCTTTCAAGAACTTTTCATGAGTTTCCCTCCTCAGTTTTAATTTTTGTCTCTTATATTTTCATGTTTGATAGTTCACAACTCATCTTCAGTACTTTAGAAGTCATAGAACCCTTCACTTTGTCTAATATTCTTGCTAGTTAATTAATTAGTTTTGTTCTAGAATATTTTCTATGTGTTCTGTGCTCATACTGCTGGTGTATAGCCTTACTGGTTATGCATTCCAAAAAGTAGTGTATTGTGGTGTTTTATGGATACTCAGAAAATTCTTGTAGCTGACTGCTACAGTTTGTCCATATTTTTTGCAGTTATTATTCCATTTTTTTTCTCATTAGACCTGGACCCTCATGAAAACTTTCTTCCATTTTTTCCAGAATTGCTAATGCTGCCTAAAGAACAATCTAGCTCATTTCTCAATCCTGTCCCCCTAGATATTTCCTGATCTATATTTTCTTAGCATTATTACGTGTCTCATATTTATTTGTATAACTTCTCAGTTCCTTTAATGAAGAAAGCAGGTCTGTTGTCCATTTTGTTGTTGATGGTCCCACCATAAGCTATAACACAATCTCTTTTGCAGAACTGGCTTCATTGAGTATTCTCTGCATTGTACACATCCTTACACTCTTTCCAGTTGCCTCCATCAATCTATCAAGCATTGACACAGCATGTTCTTCACAGTGTGTTCCTCACCTGAAACACAGTACTGACTATGCTCAGCTGCTTCTTTCGCTTATAGTTCACAGGTATATAACAAATCTTTATTGACTCACCCTTCAGTAATTTCCTGCCCTATCTTTGTGCTGTTAATATTTTATAACATACTCCTCAGTTATTATAAATAGATATATAAGTAAATAAACAAGTATATTATATAAGTAAATTAAACAGAGACACATGAAAACTCCACCCAGCTCTGCAATCCTTCTCTCTGTAGCCACCTATATCATCTGTCAACACTGGCTGACAGATCCAAGTGATACTTTTGAAAGTGGTTCTGTCAGATATTCTCAAATGAAAGTGGCCCCTTTTCTTTCAAATTCTTACAGTTTTGTATTGAACCCATTGCATGTCTCTCACTATGTAATTATTAAGTATATGTTGTGTATTTTTCTCTTCTAACTAAAGAGCTCTAGTCTCTTTAGTTTCTGCTTTAGTCTCTTGGTAACTAAACTATATATTGAGTAGAGAGATGTGTGATGATATGTCTTTTAGCCTTCTGTTTAAGATGTCACATTTTCTGCTTTATGAAGTTTCATTTACACCCCCAAAGATCCAGCTTATGTGACTACTTTACTGAATTTTGGTAATTCTAAACAATTATTACATAGTAGTCAAGATAAAGTAATTTCTATGACTGTGAAATGTTTTTGAATATACTTTTAAAATTTATTCTGACCACAGTTTCTCCTCTCTCCAGGACTCTCAGCTTCTTCCCCCCATCTGCCTTCTCCCTCAGATCCACTGCTCCTCTGTTTCCCTTTAGGAAATAACAGACCTCCTAGGGATACCAACTCAATGTAGCACAATAAGATGGGCAACCCAGTAGGAGGAAAAGAGTTGTAAGAGCAGGTGAAAGAGTCACTGGTAGGAGTCCTGCAAAAACGGCAGGTTACAGAACCATGGCGTATGTGCAGAGGACCTAACTCAGACCCATGCAGAGCTTATGAGCAAGAATATTTTATGATGTTGTGGGGAATGCATAGGGTGTGTTGTCTCATAGCACTGGAGTAAAGTAGATGTGTCCTTCAACATCAGATCTCACAGAGTTGCTGAAGGAGGTTCTACCTTTCCCAGTCAGTGTGGTCAAAGGTCACAGTCTATGGCTAGGTTCCTAGACTGGGGTCAGTTTTCTGAGAGGGACCCAAGTGACTGAAGGGAAGCCTTACTCCTAACAAGTCCTATGTTGTCATCATTTTCTAGTCATTTTCCCAAAAGGCCTGTGCCATTGGCTGCCAATACTTGAGACAAAGAAACATCATGACATTTCAGGGCTTATAGGACAAGAGGGAATGGTTGACTTTGACATTTGTGCATGTGGGAAGCCATGGTCATAGCTTCCTGATTGAGGGAAAATTTGGTCTAGCTAAATTGTTGCTAATGAAGTCACTAATGGATAGGTTCAATAATAATTTTCTGCTAATAAAATTGGGGTGGACTTACTTGGAACAAACCTTCCACTTGGTCATAAGTCTTTCGGGCAAGATATATACAATAAGAAAATCAGAAAAAATTCTTGAAAGTAGCCCTGTCTGTGCTTGTAAGTCCATTCTAGGCATAGAGTACTGGAGAGATATTGCAGAGATGAGTCATACAGCTCTCCAATTTCATTATCTGCTTTAAATCTGTCAATCAAGCTCCTTCAAGGACTGATCATTACAAATTCAGCCGCACAGTAACTCTGATTACTGCTGTGGTTCCAGATGTTCCATTGTTGTTAGAGGAGATATATGCAGGCTAGATATATCTCAGACTCCTGGGGCATGCTAAATACATTTTAAACAGTGTGTTAAGAAACACACTGGGTGCCAAATAAGCTCAAAGATGAGACACCAATGTATGTGCCAAGTTGGATGGAGAAAAGTCCACAAGGACTGAATCCTACATAAAAACTACAGGAAATTGAAGTAAACTGAGAGTTGAGAGAGATGGCCTTCTACAAGGAAATCACACCAATTATCCACTGATAAATGGTCCTGAAAACATATATAGAAGTAGCATTATATGGACTTCACAAGTTATATTCAGGAATGTATATTGTATATACATATCTATCATACACATGTACTTATAATAACAATTAGTGAAAAAAGCAGTTATGATCTTGAAGAATAGTGGGAGAAGGGTATATGAGAGGACTAAGAAGGAAGAAAGGGAAGGGAGAAATGGAGTGGGGGCAGGAAGTATTTGAGGAAAGGAGGGAGAGGAGACTGCAGTTGGGATATAACATGAATTAAAAATAAAAAAATTATAATCTCATTTCAAAAAAGTTAAAAATAAAAGGTGAGGAATAGTCCATATGTACAAACTTCATAAATATTTACTACTTGGTTTTCTCTACCTAAGTCTATGTTAACTTGTCCTGCTTTCATGGTAGGGTGTGAAGAGATCTTGGCATTTTTTGGTGGCCCACAGAACTGCACATCAAGCTGTTCAATCAGAGCAAATATCTTGACTGTGTAGTGAGAGTATGAGGCAGCCTCAGTGAAGGTCTCAATGCATGTCTTTCCTGTCAAGGACAACTCAGTTACCTGCCTAGTCAGAAGTCTTGAGACATTGATTCTAATGTCTTTCCTCTGTCGTAGGTGTTCAACATTGGCTCAAATAGCTCTTTCTCATCATTTTTGAATCTCTCCACTAAAGCACAGGCCAGAAATCCTGCCTCCCTCTGCTTTTTCTCCCAGTCTAGTTTTAAAGGTTTGCTCACATTGGGTTCTCCTATCTCACTATACTCAAAATTTTCCCATTTAATTTCAGTTGATGCTACATATTGAAAAATGCTATTTAAATTTTCTCATGTCATTGGTACACAATACAACTGGTAATAGAAATGGTGGAATCAACTAAACATTTACATGTCAGGTTCTCCTCACATATACACTCTGCCCAGGAATAATGTCAGGTAAGTTGAAATTATTTTAGATAAAAAAAAAA
>JADRCC010568338.1:0-18231 GCA_019843855.1 Hylomyscus alleni
CAGAGGCCATTGGAGGAACAATGCTTACCCGCTTACTCCCCATGGCTTGCTCAGCCTGCTTTCTTATACAGCTCAGAACCATCTGACCCAGTTCTGACATCCCCCTGAGTAAGCAAGTGAGCTTGGCCCTTCCCTCAATTATTAATCAAGAAAATGTTCCCACAGACTTGTCAACTGACTAGTCTGGTGAGATTCCCTCTTCCCAGATGACTTTAGCTTTTATGTCAAGTAGACAAACAAACACCCCTCTGCCTCCCACAAACCACCACCACCAACCAGTGCATATAGTGTCAGGATCAAACTGAAGAAGAGCCACCTCACTGCTTTCCTTGCTTACTTTTTTTTTTTTTAACCAGAGATCTCTTTTAAAAGTATTTCTAGGATCTTCTACTCAAGATAGAAACAACAATATAGCTTCCTGAGCTGATGAACATGTTCCTGTGAACATGGTGAACGTTCCTAAGACCCACCAGACATTCTGCAAGAAATGTGGGAAGCACCAACCCCATAAGGTGAAACAGTACAAGAAGGGCAAGGACTCTGCATACCCAGAGAAAGCAGCGTTATGGCAGGAAACAGAGTGGCTATGGTAGGCAGACTAAGCCTACTTTCCGCAAAAAGGTTAAAACTACAAAGAAGATTGTGCTGAGACTGGAGTGTGTTGAGCCCACCAGCAGACCTAAGAGGATGCTGGCTATTAAGAGATGCAAGACTGGGAGGCAACAAGAAGGTAAAGGGCCAAGTGATCCAGTTCTAAGCTGGGATTGTTATGAAGACAATAAAATCTTGATCTTTCACTCCCTTTTAAAAAAAAAGAAAGAAAGAAAGAAAAAAAGAAACAGCAATATAATCCCATAGCTTGGTCCTTCGCTCCTCTTTGCCTTGTTTAAATTTTATGCCTATCTGCCTCTTTCTATGGCACCAAACACAGCTAGAATTCACATTAGCTTTGAACTTTGCGTATGACTATCTCTTGTTTACTTAGCCTGCTTGCTTGTACACTTAACACTTGCCTCCGACACCATCAACGAAGGACAGAATTCTGTATTATCTGTTTGGATTTTAAGATTGCTGGGTTCCATTCAAAGCTCTCATGTCCTGTCTCCTGTTTTTAGTTTCTTAGAAACTTAGTTTCACTGGTCTTGTTTGCCTATCTCATGCCTCCAACTTTACAATTCTCCATTGTATCTACACTAACCAGGACAGTACCTGCCCGGTAGGTTCTGACAAGTGTGTTAGAATCTCAACCTAAAACGGCTGTGTGGCTGACTGACTGCTTCTCAAAACATAGCCAGAGCAGGTTATCAGGTTAGGGGTAGGGGTGAAGGGGGATAGACTGAGGTGAAGGCAGAGAGTGGGTAGGGGTGGGATGTTAACCAGGCCATGACATCTACTTTTTTATAAGTTGAGTTCTTTTCTTATTATTCACATCTCAAGCTTCAACGTCATTTCCCCAGGCAGGCCCTTCCAGAATTTGCTTCTTGGTGTGTATTGTCTTGTTTTATTTTTGATAACTTATTACTTATTATTTTTAATTTTTGTTCTGTGCTATGTCATCTTAAGTTTCCTGAATGCAAGGACCTTGTTATTTTCCATGGCTAAAACAGCGGCTTTCTTATTTTATATTTTATGTTATATTAGATATTCAGCATGTACTTGTTGAATGACCGCATCCAAGAAACTCAGACTCGCAGGCGACTTCAAAGCACAGAGAAACGGTTCGTCTGGGGTTATCTACAGACTCTTGGCTTCTTGTACATTCTTAAGGTCTCTGTGTTTCAGGAACTGTGCGAAGGTTCCATGCTCGGAAATCACTAAGTCATTCCCTTGGTGCCTTTCGCCTGATTCCCTTTTAGAACACGGTAATTGAACATCAGTCCTAGGCAGGGCGGTGTTAAGTCTCCAACCTGCAAAATAACCTTCAGAAAGGTTACTGAGCCGGGCAGTGGTGGCCCATGCCTTTAATCCCAGCACTTGGGAGGAAGAAGCAGGCGGATTTCTGAGTTCGAGGCCAGCCTGGTCTCCAGAGTGAGTTCCAGGACAGCCAGAAACTCTGCCTGTGGTAGGGGGAGAGGGGGAAAGAAAGGTTACTGAGATTTTGAATTTAAGTATTACTAGATTACTTCCTCGAATTCCCTTTCAAAAGTTTTTTAACTCTAAAACTTTGGCAGCGTTGCACTGAACAAACCTTCCGGAACATTCGGGCATTCGCTAGAGTAACCAGGGCACTACCAGTCTCAGGCTGTCTGCGCCTAGACTCCGCCAACGCGACAGCGCCCCGTCTGGTCCCGCCCACAAGGAGGTATGACGCTAGGGGCGGGGCCGAACACCGACCAATCCCGGGCGCCTGCGTGCGCAGCGCAGTGACGTCAGATTGGCGCAGGACGACGAGTCGTCGCGGCGCGCTGCTGTCAGGTGGTCCTTTGGTGGTGGGTTCCGGTTGTCGCCTCGCAGCGGCCAGCACTCTTCCGCTGCGGCCAGCACTCTTCCGCAGCGGGTCTCGGGCCGCCGAGCGCCGTCTTCACCCAGCGCCATGGCTGCGGCCGCTGTCGGCCACCCGAGAGCCGTGCGCTGCCTGCTGTTGCTCCCGCTGTCATTCCTGCTGGTAGCCGGCCCTGCGCTGTGCTGGAACGACCCTGGTGAGTGCCGCCCCGCGGGTGCCCATCCCCTTCATCGCCACCCCCTTTTGACCGCTTTCCTCCTATCTATCCTCTCTTGGCTTCTTTGTTTTTCCTCCAGGAGTGGGCGGGACTCACGAATCCGTTCTGAAAAGTTCCCCAGGTCCCTGGGCTCCCAGATTGTCCGCTTTTCTTGTACTGTAGGCCGCAGTCCTGGAGTCCTGATGACAAGTTTGACTCTCACCTGCGCATCTTGTGTTATCATGGCTGTTTGATGTCATCCTCGCCCACTGTTGTCCTGGCTGCCTGTTGCTATGGCTCCGTAGTTACTGTGCTACCAGCAGTCTGAGACCTGAGTAGGGGCCAGGACCGCAAACCTGGATTCCTGCTGTTTATTCTAAGTAGTGCAGTAAACTACGTTGTTTATACTATCTTTTTTCACCGTGCATGAGAAATCTAAAATACGTTTGTTTTTTTTTAACTTTCATGTGATAATACATGAGAATTGGTTAGATGGGGAGCGCTCTCGCTCGCCCCCACTCCCTGTTATTAAAAGGTAGAAATAAACTAACTGACAATTAAAATGACATTTTTGGTTTGGAGTGGAAAGCTGTCAGCATGGAAAATACAGCAATGGCAGTGTATGCCTGGGTTTTGAATTTAAGCAACAGGTTTATTTTTGTAAGATACTTTTGTTCATGCGTGCTGAAGTGAGTCAGTGCAGTAGATCGGCACTTCACACTGACTGAGCTTTAATTTGATAAGAATGCCTTGCCATGCTGTTTGGAATAAATTGCCCATACACTTCGCTTAAGTAATCCTAGAAGGTTGTGTGAAAAACGAGAGGCTTGATTAGAATTCATTCAAAACCTGGGGAACTTTGGAGATGTAGACTCAGGGGAATTAGAAGAAGAAAAACAACCACATTCAAATTAAGGGTGAACCACTTCCTGGTGGTTCTTAGTGTACTTTTGCTGTAAAATTATTCTTCTGGAACGAAAAGCACCAAAATATTTTGCATCATTAACTCAATTGGTTTCTACTTCATTTTAAGACTTTTAGGAACTTTTTTATGAAGGTACCTGATTGGAAAATCGATTAAGGTGTAGTTCAGCAACTCCTTAATTTATTTTTTTGTTTACTTTGTGTAAACACTTAGTAATACTTCTAGGAGGGAAAAAAGCACCATTCATAGATTACTTAAACATTTTCATTTTTTTTTCCTGAATAATCCTTTAAGCCAGTGTGGTTCTCAACCTGTGGGTTGCAATCCCTTGGGGAGGGTCACATGACCCTTTCACAAGGGGTCACCATTGGAAAACATATTTAGATTACTACTCATAACAGTAGCAAAATTACAGTTATGAAGTAGCAGTGAAAATAATTTTATGTTTGGGGTCACCATAGCATGAGGAACTGCATTAAAGGCTTGCAGCCTTAGGAAGGCTGAGAACTGCTCCCTGCCCAAGCTCTCTGTACCTTGGCTGCCGAGAGTGCAGCTTGTCATGTAGTTGAAATCAGTTGGAGACACTGATTGAAGGTAGAAGGGAACTTAAAAAATACATAGGTTAGGAAAGAAGGCACCATTAAAGTGATGCTTTCAGAAACCTAAAGGGTGGGGGGGTGTAAGTGATACCATTTAAAAACAGGAAAGTTCATGTGGGCTGTCATTTGGAAAACAGGCTGAAATGTAGGTAGGAGGGAAACAGGTCAGTAAAAGGTGATTTTTTATAGAAGGTTCCCAGAGCAGTGACCTCTTTAGGTGGGGGAGAGCCAATAGAGTTGGATTATCTCACAGGTTTTGAAGTTGAGTATTCTGATTGGAGTGTGAAGAGGCAGATAAGGATTGGAGGTGGCTTTGAGGGGCATACCTTTAATCCCAGCACTGGGGATGTAGAGGTTGTGGGATCTCTGAATTCAAGGCCAGCTTGGTGTAGAGAGCAAGTCCTAAGACCAGGACTGCACAGAGAAACCCTATACTTTTTTTTTTTTTTGAGACAGGGTTTCTCTGTGTATCCCTGGCTGTCCTGGACCTCACTCTGTAGACCAGGCTGGCCTCAAACTCAGAAATCCGCCTGCCTCTGTCTCCCAAGTGCTGGGATTAAAGGCGTGTGCCACCACAACCTGTCTTTTTTTTTTTTTTTTTTTTTAAGGGGCAGATAAGGATGTGCAAATGTTCTGGCTTGGCTTGAGTGACTAAAGTGTTAATCAGTCTCCTGAGATGCTGCCAAGTGTAGAGAGAATTGGGTTAGGGGCCTTTCATTTACCTTAAACTTGACACCTGAGAAGAAATGTTGAATTCTGAATCTGGCATTCAGGGGAGTCTTGGTGTGCTTTGTCTGGTGTAACAAGTTGGGTCTGGTAATTTGTTCTTAAAACTTAAAAGCACTCTAGAGAATGGCGCTTTGAGGTTATGATAATTATACTCCTGTGTATATACTCCTGTGTATACAGTTCTTAAAATTTTCTACCAGTTGATTTTAATAAGTCATATTTAAGGTTTACAATAAATTCAAAGACTACAATCTTAATTTTATAGGTGATGAAACTTATGAACAGATAAATTTATTGCCTTAGCCAAAGTCATGTTAAGTTAGTGATGTCAATTTAGTTCAGTGTTTTTTGCATTATTGAATTCTCCTGTGGTACATTCAAATCATTATTCCTCTTAGTGTATTAATATTGTAACTTTTAAAGTCATAGACCATTTTCATTGTTTTAGTTTTTTATGTATGAGGTAGTAATTTGGACTTTAGCAAACTTTGATATAGTTCTTGGAAATTTTAGACTTTTTAAAGGATTTATTTTTATTGTTTTAATTATACATATGTGTGGGATATGTGTACGTGAATGCAAGTGCCCACAGAGGGCAGAGGTGTGAGTTGCCTCTAGAGCTGGGCTTTACAGGCAGGTGTAAGCCACTTGATGTGGGTGCTGGGAATTGAACTCAGGTCCTCAGGAAGAGCAGTATGTGCTCTTAACTGCTCAGCCATCTCTCCTACCGGATAAACTTTGTTTTTTGTGTTTTGTTTTGTTTTGTATTTTGGAGACACTGTTTCATAAGTCACTAACCTTGACGAGGTGCTTCTGCCTGGGCTCCCAAAGTGGTTACATTCTAGGTCTTTATCTCCTAGGGAAATAGGTTTGCACATGGCTGCAGGTGGATTTCCTTCTGGCTACACCATCAGTTAGTTACCTTACCTCCACTTATTAGAAACATTCTTTTTTTTTTCCTTCTTTTCGTTGCTAGGTTAAGTATTGTGTTTGTCTGCAGCTGACCTTGTTAATGCTGTGTAATGAAGATGTAATTTTTGATAAGGTTTAAGTCAAATATTCATTAGTAAAGGCCGGGTGGTGGTGGCGCACGCCTTTAATCCCAGCACTTGGGAGGCAGAGGCAGGTGGATTTCTGAGTTCGAGGCCAGCCTGGTCTACAGAGTGAGTTCCAGGACAGCCAGGGCTACAAAGAGAAACCCTGTCTCGAAAAACCAAAAAAAAAAAAAAAAAAGTATTCATTAGTAAAGATTCTTCAGATGTGAACTCCAGAAGTTTCCTTGAGCGTCTGATCAGGGCTACTGCTGATTGCACCTTTAGAACTAACTCAATGATTTATATTATATTTAACTTACTTCTTTTCTTATTTTTTGGTTGAGACAGGGTCTCTATAGGTGGTTATAGGTGGTTTTGTTTTGTTTTCCTTTTAATTTTTTGAGATTATGGGATTATGTAGCCTATGCTGACCTTAAACTTCCTTGTAGCCAAGGCTAACCATTCAAGTGATAATAAATTCTTTTGATACAGTATCAGTTAATTTTGTTTCTACCAGGATGGCTAATCACTGTGTTAAATTGGCCTTCTCTTTCTTGTTACCCTTTGCCCATTTGGATTGGAGAACAATTTGTGTAATGATCTTGGCACTGTACCAGTGATTTACCACTAATTACTCCTTGTCTGTATGTCTCTTAAGGGTTAGAAAAGGAAAGCAAAAACATTTCTTTTTTTTGTTTTTTTTTTTCGAGACAGGGTTTCTCTGTGTCACCTTGGCTGTCCTGGAACTCACTCTGTAGACCAGGCTGGCGTCAAACTCAGAAATCCACCTCTGCCTCCCAAGTGCTGGGATTAAAGGCGTGCGCCACCACTGCCTGGCAAATGCAATATAATTTATAAGTCAAAACAAATAATAATATTTCAGAAGTTGAAAAAATGTAACATTGATACTGAATGCACCACCTTTATTTTCTTTATGTTTTTGAGAATTTTGTGATTTATATAAAGAGGATGAGCCAAGCTTTCCACAAAGGCTCTTGCTGCCAAGCCTGATGGATTTGAGTTAGATACCAGGAGCTAAGTAGTGGAGGGAGATCGTGGACTCCCTAGAGTTGTCCTCTGATGTGCTCCCCATGCCATGTGTGCCCTCTGCACAGTGCACAACTGCTGCACACACAATACATGAATGTAAAAAATAAAAAGACAGAGATTGCATTCTGATTATAACAGAAAAAACTAGGTTAGAGTCTGTCTTCTTTCTAGTGGGTAGACATTTAAATCATTGAATGTAGAGACATTTTTGTATATTTTTGCCATTTTTAATTAACTATGAATATTACTATGCAGTAGTTTTATATAAAACTTTTCTGTTTTAGCAAAAATTATGTATAACTTGTGATGAAGAAACAACTAGCTTACAGTGCTGAGGGGTTTTCAGTGTGGTCGTTGAGTGAAGGGCCTGGGTGCCGTTGGGGTGGCTCTAAGTCCTCTCTCAAAAGCCAAGAGAGACACTTGACTTTGAACCTGCTCATTAGGATGTCTTTCTGTTTAGCTTGAGATAATGAGGCTGATTCTCTGTCTGCTTTTGGGGTGTTCACACTTGCCTCACAGGTACTCACTTTGCTGTGTGTTCTTCTTTCAGACAGAATACTCTTGCGGGATGTGAAAGCTCTTACCCTCTACTCCGACCGCTACACCACCTCCCGGAGGCTGGACCCTATTCCACAGTTGAAGTGTGTTGGAGGCACAGCCGGTTGTGATGCCTATACCCCCAAAGTGATACAGTGCCAGAACAAAGGCTGGGATGGTTACGATGTACAGGTAATAGCTGCTACCTCACCTTCTACCTCAGCAACAGTTCAGATGGAGTTATGCTGGGTGACACTATTCCTGGGGAGACATGAGCAGACATTGACTTGTCTCAGATGACAGACCAAAGGAAGGATACTACTAATACCCAAGTTGGTGGACCAATGAGTTTCATTAGGGTTGCCTGCAGGAGTTTGGGTGAAGGGTTTTTTAACAGGAGCTGAAATGACTCTGTGACAGCTGCATGATCAAAAGCTCATCCCAGCATGGAGCGTAGCTCATGGTAGCTGGAAACCTGGAGCTCACCATATAACCTCCAGCTGGACAGGAGGCAGAGTGTTCTAGGCATCGCAGCTGGTTTGAGAGTGCCTCTTAGTGGTCCTTACTGTTTGGATGTATGTCACAAGGGGAGGCCTGCTTGTTTACTTTCAGAGCCTAATGAGCTTTTCTGCAGGATGGAATGTGTCACCTGTGTATTAATGAGCTTCCCTCCACGGTGGAGGTTAAGATAGGGTCTCACTATGTAGATCTGGTTGTCTGGAACTGGCTGTGTGGACCAGACTTGACCTCAAACTCACAGTGATTTCCTTGCAGCTTCTTCCCAAGTCTTGTCCTGTCCTGAGCTCATGTTGACTAGTGATAATGGCTTCACAGGTTCCTTCTCCCATTATCACTTAATTAGAATCTCCTAGCTAATGCAGATGTTTCACATTTACCCCAAATTATTTTACAGTTATGGTGGGGTGTGGTGATGCTAATGTTGTTTAGAGCCCCTTTAGCTCATATTAAATGTGTCATATACTGCATGAACAGGAGAGCAAGAAAGTCATCTGGTAGGGGAGAGAAAATAAATACCAACAAAGTGGTACAAGCCAACAAAGCTGTGTCTGGCTGTGGACATTGATGAAAACTCAAAGAACACACAAGTGCTGTATTAGGAATCATGAAGGGGAGAACTTCTTGTGTGTTGGCTTGCGTTTAGTAGCAGCAATTTAAATGAGCGCAGTACTCAGAGACCACTCTAGTGTGTCCTGTTGGCAATTCAGAGCTTGTTCTGTTTACTTAAGCCAGCAAATTCAGAAATCTTTTTCCAAATAAAATTAGTACATAATATAATAATAACAGCAACAAAAAGAAAATTTGCATATTATGTAAATAAAAAACATTTGGACTTGAAAGAAATCATCAAGTAAGCTGGGCTTGGTGTGGCATGCCTTTAATCCCAGTGCTCAGGAGGCAGAGGCAGGCATATTTCTGAGTTGGAGGCCAGCCTGGTCTACAGAGTGAGTTCCAGGACAGCCAGGACTACATAGTGAGATCCTGTCTTAAAAACCCTAAAACGAGAGAGAGGGGGGAGGGGAAGAGAGGAGAGACAAAAAGAAAGTTGCCCTAATCATGCCTCTCTTATATATATGTATACTCCTATATATTCAAGAGAACTAAAGACACATTTCTTCCCAAATCTATAAAGATATTTGCAGGAATACTCAAATAGCTAAAACATAGAAACAGCTGGAATGTCCCTTGTGAATGAGTCATACAATGGAGTCCATTCATAAGGTAGAGTGTTGTTTAAGTTATTAAGGACAAAGTGCTGCTTGGTGCTGTAACATGGTTGAAAGAAAGACAACAGTCACAGAGACCAGCCCTCTGAGTCTCCTCACAGGAAATGACTAAGAAGGGGGAGGTAAAGCATACAGTTAGGGTGGGAGCTGGGAAGGGGAAGTGGCAGCTGTACACGGGGTTGACGATCACATCTCTGCCAAGCTATTTATTATAAACAGTAAAACTGCACCTGAACTTGAAAGAGATACATAATTTGAACAAAACCTAACAAAAAGGCAGCAGAACGGGATATACTTGGCTAGCTTGTACCTCTAAATATTGTGAGGGTCACAGCTTATCTATTCAGCAAAAATTAAAGAATTGAAACTTGCCTTGCTTGTTTAGTTTTTGATGGTGCTGTATTTCAAACCCTGGATGTTGTATATGCTCCTACATTACACTCCAGTCTTAGTTTTGTTTGTTTTGATGAGAGATATTTCTGTGTTCCCTGACTGGTCTGAAACATGATGTGCAGCCTCAGCTGGCCTTGGACTTCAGCCTTTGGGCAGTCATCTCTGCTGAAAACCCTGCTTTCTCTAGGTCTGTTCATCCCTGTCCCTGTCCCTCTCCCTGTCCCTGTCCCTCCCCTCCCGCCCTCTGTCTCTCTCTCTTTCTCTCTCTCTCTCATAAAATTTAAGCATCATGGACTCTTTCTGGAGTTTTCTAAATATCGTTTTAAAAAAGCTAAAGAAGATTATGTAGGATTAGCTCCTGTAAAGTCAGTCCATGGTTTTTAGAAAATGTATATGAAAAGTTTTGTTTTGCAGAAATTGTTAGCTCTTCTTATTTATCTGATGCTTATTTAAAAATCATTTCACTGCATTCACATCATTTCCCCCTTCCCTTTCCTCTAAGTCCTCTCACACACTCCCCTTGAATTCATGGCCTTTCCCCCTTTAATTATTATTACTGTGTATATAATAATATATAATATATAATTAACATGTAAGTACAGTGTGAAGAGTCTGTTTACTTTTGCAAGCATGTATATTTTTAGAGCTGACCACGTGGTATTAGATAACCAATTAGGGGGTTCTTCCCTGATACTGATTCTTTAATGTTTAACATCTAAACAGTCTAGCTGTACAGGACGTACCTTTGACAATAGTAGCAGTCAGGTGATAGTTTGAAGATTTGCCTATTCTATAAATTGTGGAATAACTAACATGTATTGTCTTAGCTGCTATAAAGAGACACCCTAACTGTGGCAACTCTTATAAGGGAAAACATGTCATTTGGGGCTGACTTACAGTTTCAGTGATTTAGTCAGTATCATCCTGGTGGAAAGCATGGCAGGCTATAGGCAGACTTGGTACCGGAGAGGCTGAGAGCTCTACATCTTTATCCTCAGGCAGTAGAGACTGCCACATTGGACATAGCTTGAGCATAGGAGACCTCCAAGCCCACCCCCGTAGTGACACACTTCCTCCAACAAGGCCACACCTCTTACTCATGCCACTCCCTATGGGTCTATAGGGCCCATACCTATTCAGATTACTGCATGTGCTGGCTGTGGTGGCCAGACTGAATTTCTGTGAGTTCAAGGCCAGTCTGGTCTACAAAATAAGTCCAGGACAGCCAGGGCTACACAAAGAAACCCTGTCTCAAAAAACAAAACAAAACTAAAACAACTCCCCCTCACCCCCACAACATGCACAGAAGAATGTGTAATGTACCCTCTGGGGAATAAGGAAAAGCAACAAAGTGAGTGCTTGTGTACCCGCCGCCAGCATAAGAAGCACCTAGGAGACACACTGTCTTTGACATTGTCGCTCTGAGTTTGTCTCCTTCACGTGCACTCATTGTCTTGAACTCTGTGGGTCATTCTGTTGCTTCATTTTGCAGTTTTATGACAGTCTTATATATTGAAGGAAAAGAATCTTTTGGTCCTTAGAGGCTATTTCTCTTTCTTTCACAGTGGGAGTGTAAGACCGACTTAGATATTGCATACAAATTTGGCAAAACTGTGGTGAGCTGTGAAGGCTACGAGTCCTCTGAAGACCAGTATGTACTCAGGGGTTCCTGCGGCTTGGAGTACAACTTGGATTACACAGAGCTTGGCCTGAAGAAACAGAGAGAGTCTGCAAAACACCAGGGCTTCTCTGATTACTACCACAAGCTGTACTCCTCGGACTCCTCTGGCTTGGTTACCATTGCAGTACTATTTGTTCTTGCCTTTGTGGTTTATAAGCTGATCCTCAGCGATGGCCAGGGGGCGCCTCCACCGTATTCTGAGCACCCGCCATACTCTCAGAGGTTTACCAGCGCTGCAGGAGCCCCTCCCCCAGGCTTTAAGTCTGAGTTTACAGGTATGGTTCCCTGCTCAGGGAGTATATGTGTACGTGTGAGCTGGTAAGTCTTATGCCTGGTTTTGAAGAAGAGACTAACATTGTTGACCTACTGAATTAAAAAAAATCTGGCCGGGCAGTGGTGGCGCACGCCTTTAATCCCAGCACTTGGGAGGCAGAGGCAGGTGATTTCTGAGTTCGAGGCCAGCCTGGTCTACAGAGTGAGTTCCAGGACAGCCAGTGCTACACAGAGAAACCCTGTCTTGGAAAAAAACCCAACCCCCCCCCCCCCCCAAAAAAAAAACCCTGTTTTTTCCAAAAAGGATTAAAAAAAAATGTTTCTTCATCTATGTGTGGGTGCCCATGGAGGGCAGAAGTCAGTGTCAGATCCCCTGGGACTGAAGTTACAGGTGTGGTTTTTTTTTTTTTAAAAGATTTAATTATTTATTGTATGTAAGTACACTGTAGTTGTCTTCAGACACTCCAGAAGAGGGCATCAGGTCTCATTACAGATGGTTGTGAGCCACCATGTGGTTGCTGGGATTTGAACTCAGAACCTTCGGAAGAGCAGTCAGTGCTCTTAACCACTGAGCCATCTCTCCAGCCCCCGTTACAGCTGGTTTTATTTAGCCTTCTCCTGTAGGTCCTAGAAGCTACACATGAGCCCTCTGTGAGAGCGAGCGGGTGCTCTCAGTCCTTGACTTTCCAGCCCTTCCCTTTCTAAAGAAAAATTTAAAAATAAATATTATTATGTATGTGTATTATATGTGTGTGGGGGAAGGGTGTGGATGTACGTGGTGCTGATGTGGAGGTCGGAGTATTCCTTCCATCTTTATTTGGGTTTTATGTGGGGATTGAACTCAAAATTGTCAGGGTTGCACTCTATGGGTCACTGGTTCTAAAAGTGTGTTATGGTCACTGTTACAAAGGATGCCTGGTAAATTGTAGGTCATCATTTTAGCTGCAAAGATTTGTTAATAGGCATTATTTTGACTTCTTCATATTGTACACAAAATTAATTCATTAAATGTTATAGAACTTCCTATAAAAAGGAAAATAACTTACTAGAATGAAATAGAGAAATATAGGTAAAGTTTTCGTGTGTGTGTGTGTGTGTGTGTGTGTGTGTGTGTGAGAGAGAGAGAGAGAAAGGGGGGGGACAGGGTCTCACTGTGTAGCCCTGGCTGTCATGGAACTTGTATCTGTAGATAGACCACGCTGGCAATCCCACTCAAGTCTGTCTACCTCTGCCTCTCAACTCCTGGAATTAAAGGCGTGTGCCCCTACACCTCGCTAGATAAAGATTTCTTTCATAGCACAAAAAGTACTAACTGTCAAAGGAAAGACAGGTAAACTAGACTTTACTTAGTTTAAGAATATCTGTTTATCAGAAAAGAAATGAAAAGGGCAGGCCACAGATTTGGGTACAGACTTTGTAAAGTATGGACTAGAGAGATGAAGCAAGGCTCACAAACAAAAAGACAAGATTCACAAAACATACTGTGGACAAAGGATTTGTGTCTAGACTGTATAAAGACATCCATATAGCTGAGAAAAGACACTCTTTAAAACTGGGCAGAGAGGGTTAACTAAATGGCTCAGTGACTGAGGTGCTTGCCTCCAGGCCTGCTGACCTGAATTTGATCTTCAGGACCAGGTGGTGGAAGGAGAGAACTGACATTCACAAGTTGTCATCTGACCTCTCTACTCATGTGCTGTGCTGCTGTGCACACCCACAAATAAATAAAATTGGGCAGAGGGTTCAAAGAGCCATTTTATAGTAAGAGGATATCCAGGGGCTTGACGGGTTGGCTCGGTGGTTAAGAGCACTTCCTGCTTTCACAGAGACCTAGGTTCAATTTCTGGCACTCACATGGCAGCTCACAATTAAAATAACCTAGTGTCAGGAGTATCCAGTGCCCTCTTCTGACTTCTGTGGGTGCTGAGTATGCATGGCCACTGAATGGACAGAATTAAAGTATAGGGAGGCTGAGTACTGTTTATCTCAGATGACATACAGCGGGCATCTATTAGGCTTTGTCACAAGCTGTCTGAGGGGCTAAAGTGACTTATTGATGGAGTGGCGCTTACATGGGGGAAACACAGAACAAGCTTGTTTCGTTTTTATAAAGTTAGCACACTTCCCTAGGTGTTTACTGCATCCTCTAAGTGGAAGATGATGTTTGCAGTCTGACACTATAATTGATAAATGTCAGACTGCCTTTTTAAATTAGAGACTCAGGTATAGTTCTCACCTGGAATTCCTTTTTTTTTTTTTTAAAGATTTATTTATTATTATAAATAACTACACTGTAGCTGTCTTCAGATGTACCAGAAGAGGGAGTCATATCTTATTATGAGTGGTTGTGAGCCACCATGTGGTTGCTGAGATTTGAACTCAGGACCTTTGGAAGAGCAGTTGGTGCTCTTACCTGCTAAGCCATCTCACCAGCCCCTCACCTGGAATTCTTACAGAGCTTCACAGCATAGGAAGGAAGACTCTGAAAGGGGCGTGTTACATCTTCTAGAAGCTGATCTTGAGTAAGGGAGATAATCCCATAGGAACACTGTCCTTGCAAGTCCTAAAAACATCTTTCTCTCCCTCTCTCTTCCTCCTTCCTTCTCTCCCTCTCTCCGTCTCTCTGTCTCTCTGTCTCTCTCTCTGCCTGTGGGAACTGCGTTCCTGGGACATAAGCCAATATTTTATAAACACCCTTTTTGGATTCAGCTTGTTCATGTGTTGAGGGCTGAACATTATTAGTAAGTAGTACTGTAGATGAAATAGTGAAATAGATTAAATAATGAAATGTCATGTGTGCATGAAGTTCCTCCTTCATCTAATAATGTGTATTCTATTTTAAGGACCACAGAATACTGGCTATGGTGCAAGCTCTGGCTTCGGGAGCACTTTTGGAGGCCAAGGCTGGGAGAGATCAGGGCCGGGATTCTGGTCTGGCCTGGGCGCTGGCGGATTGCTGGGATATCTGTTTGGCAGTAACAGGTAGGTTTGGCACCCATCTCATTTGTCCTTAGCGTCACTGGGGTGCCTCTGCTTTCCTTAGTTTGAAACAAGTGATGCTGATCTCACCCTAGTAAATAGGATTTTTTTTTTTTTTTTTTTTTTTGCATAGAGGGGAAGGAACAGGGCTTTGGTTTGCTTTGGTCAGTATTATGCCTATTATTTTCCCTCATTGTCATCTTTCTTATGCTGTCCTAAGTGATAGAGAGCAAGTAAGAAGGCAGAGGAGGCCACGGCAGTTGGGAAAGGGGCAGTTGGCAGTCTACTGGGTAGGGTCGGGGAGGGAGGGCTGGAGAAGAGCCTGGGCTGGGTTCGCAGTGTCATGACCTTTATCTCTGAGCTCAGGCTTTGGGTGGGATAGTCAGAAGGAGCACTTACTCCTGCCGCATTCTGTACCCACAGTAGCTGCTGTGATTGGCCGAAGTAGACACTAAATCTGTGTCACGGTAACCCTCACATCAGAGCACTCAGGAGAAAGTGCTCGATACAGATGCTGTTTTCTGATGACTTAGAAAAATTGTGGTGAGAGAAAAAAAAAGACAGCTGCCTTTTGTGTCTTTCAGGGCAGCCACCCCTTTCTCAGACTCGTGGAACCATCCAATCCACCCTCCCTCCTACTCTGGCTCCTGGAACAGCCGGGCCTACTCACCACTGGGTGGAGGCGCAGGGAGCTATTGCACATCCTCCAATACAGACTCGAGTACCAGAACAGCCTCAGGTAACCACAGCACACAAGCATCAGATCCAGACGCCCGTGTGTGGGGTGTCATGACTTATTACCCGTGTGCCACGGACAGACGCTTGTGTGTGTGGGATGTCATGACTTGATACCCATGTGCCACGGACAGACACCTGTGTGTGGGGTGTCATGACTTATTACCTGTGTGCCACGGACAGACGCTTGTGTGTGGGGGATGTCATGACTTATTACCCGTGTGCCACAGACAAACGCCTGTGTGTGGGATGTCATGACTTATTACCCGTGTGCCACAGACAAACGCCTGTGTGTGGGATGTCATGACTTATTACCTGTGTGCCACGGACAGTAGCATGGTTACCTGAGACTGGGACGGGATTCACTCATTCTTCTTCACTCCTTAAATATTTCCTAAAAATGGCTTTGAAATCAAGCCTTCCTGGATGTTAGTGTCTACAAATGGTTAATTCTGAATCCATTAAGCTCTAAGTGAGGGCCTTCAAGGTTTGTAGAAGCCTGGCCTTTCAAATTCAAGAGAATTACAAAAATAGATTGAGTTCCACTTTAAGAAATGTCAGCAGTATGATTGTAATATGTACTCTAAAGAGTGAAGAGGGTGTTTTATAGAAAGCAAAGATAAAATAAAAAAAAATCCACTGTTAGAGGTGGTGGGAAACAAGGCATTTGCACATCTCCCCAGCTTGTCTTTCTTCAGAAGGAAGACATGGAACAATGAAATTCATGGAAACATAGAGAAATTGTTTAAAAGTATAAAAGTAGAGTCATCAGTGCTGGTCTGGATCTATGTGAAATAATCACTTTTTACTAAACTTGAACCTCAGCATCCCTAGGGCCCAACCAGTACACTGTCAGATGCAGCCAGCCCTCCAAATGCAGATGTATTGCTTCCAGGGTTCCCACACCAAAACTTACGGATGCTCAAGTCCCCTACCTAGATGTCTTAGTACCTGCCTGTCACTAGTACAGCATGCTCTCCCAGGTGTTCTACATCATCTTTGAACAATGTATGGTCCTCAGACAGTGCACACATTATGCCGTAGTTGTTACGCCAATCTTTAGGGGATGACAAGGAGAACAGGCATGTGTTAGAGGTCCATTTTTGAAAATATATTCAGACATTAGTTGGTTGAGTCTGTGGAACTCAGATACAGACAGGCAGCTGCATTTCAGCAACAGATACATACCCTCTCTACTGACAGATCAGCTCAGAGATGTTCTAAACTGTTGACATCCTGTTTGTTAGGGAGTATGCGGGGTGATGGGTGGGTGGTATTCAAGTAACACATTAAATCATTAAAAGTCCACGTCCCCATCTCCCCCATTGCCCTCATTCCTTCCCTTTCCTGGTGAGTTTGAGTTGAGTCGGCAGGCCATGGTGTATGGCCCATTGCCCTTTCTGCATTTTTTGGCTTAGATTGCATACTCATGGTTACTATTAGCATGTGCATATGGCTCGCTTACAGTGGAGCACTTCTTGGCTTTCCTGACAGCAGTTGTGTGTGAGCTTATGGACTTGGTGACAGAGGATCTGCCTTCTTGGGTCCCACACTGTCCTGTTCCGCCCTGTGCTCCGTGGTAGCCTTCTCTCATAGCTTGCTTTCTTCTTTGCTGACAAGAAACACATACAACTTCTGGAACATTATGAACACTTTTCATATATTTTGAAAAGCTAACGCAGACTTTGTTTTTCTTATCCCAGGATATGGCGGCACCAGAAGACGGTAAAATAGGAAGTTGGAGGCAAACACTGGATGCAAAGTTTCTGATTTGTCATCACCATCTCTTTAACACTGGATAATGGGAATATCCAAAAGTTGTGTGGTGTTTGGTCTTTGTATAGCTTTTTGTGTCTTGTTGTTTGTGGCCAAGAGTTGAATGGCTACTGTGGAATGCTGAAATTGTCATGCTTGTTTATAAAGCCTTTTGTACCAGAGGGAGCATTAATAATGGAGCACCCTCCTGAGACTAAGCACAGACTGCCTGAGCTGAGGTGGCTTTCGACAGTGGATCATTCCCTCGTAGAAACAACAATCTTCTATTGGATATTAAAACATTTGGTGTTTGCTCTTCTTCAAACATTTAAGCCCAGCACTGACTGCTAATTATGCTGATTTGTGGGTTGCAATCGCTTGATCTGTAGAGCTCAGACCCCTGCTCCTGTGTGGTCAGCATCTGGGGAGTAATCCTGACTCTGCAGGAAGAGTGGAAGTATGACTGCACAGAAGGCTTGGAATCGCCAGACTTTCAGTTTCAGATGCTTCCGTCTTTCAGTAGCAAAAGCATGGAGTTCTCTGTGGAGTCAGATGTTGTAATATTTTGTTTCAGCCTTACATTAATATGACAATAAATTAAAAAAACCAGGAGGTTTTCTTGTTCTTTGTACTAGCTGAGGCATGTTTCGTGTGTGGTTTCCACATCTCACACAGGCACCCACTTCTGGGGCTTGAGTGATGGATGACGCACTGGTTAAGAGCTTGTGCTGCTCCTCTAGGTGACTGGGTTTGGTTCCTAGCACCCATGTCAGGCAGCTCACACTGGCCTATACTAGGAGGTGTGGTTGTCTCTGGTCTCCAAGGGAGCCTGCACTTATGTGGTGCGCACACACACACATTTTAAGTTGAAAAACAGACAAAATAGGCTAAGAGTAGCAATGCCTACCTTTAAGAGGCAGTAGGATCCCTCTGAGTTGGAAGCCAACCAAGGTTATACAGTGAGAGACCCTGTCTCTTACAAAACCAAACAAAAACTTAGGGGGCTGGAGTATAGTAAGAGTTTGGTTCCCAGTATCTGGGTTGGGCAGCTCATATCTTATCTGACTCCTGCTCTAGGAGATCTGACCTCTGAGGGTACCAGCATACTTAACATTCATTCATTCATTCATTCATTCATTCATTCATTCATTCATTCA
>JADRCC010568341.1:0-12040 GCA_019843855.1 Hylomyscus alleni
GTTAGCTGTAGCAGAGAAAGAAAGCAGAGCTCATAGAGTTGGTTGGAGACATGGACAGTACAGACATGTTGTACATGTACATGTACAGACAGTACAGGCAATTGATTCTAGAGACAAACATGAGTAGCTACAGTCTGAGAATGCAGATTTATATCACCCCAGATTCAGTGTTCCAACACGGAAGCACTTTCATCCAGTGTTTGTAATAACAACAAAGTCATAAATCAAGGCTCCTTTAAAATATATTGATGGATAATCAGAGAGAGAGAGAGAGGTTACAGCACAGGACTCCAGATCTCAGCTATAGGCCTCCGGTGCTATCTGGTGACACTAGTGACAGGCCAAGACAGTGCAGAGGTTCTTCCATTTTGTTTTCTTGCTGAGGTCATTTCAGGTTTAAGGAGAATTCTATCTCCTTGATGGAGAATATTCTAGGAACCCAAGGTCAGGATGCCCCCAGCTAACTTACCTTAGCTTTTGTGAAAATGCCTGCTTAGGCAAACTCCTCCTCCGGCCAACTGCTTATCCCTATCTTGTCTTCTGTTCATCTGTTTGCCTCTTCGAGGCCCCCTCTGGCTGCTGAGAGTAAGATGCCAGGACACGGTTCTTACCTTCAGAAGCCCCATGCTCTGGACACTTAACGCCAGTTCCCTAGTACCCGAGTGTAGTCCCAGCCAGCCTGAATAAAGACTGTCGTTGGCTATAAACCGTGTCTGAGTGGTCCTCTCTGGTGGGCTCCCCATAACAGCTTAGCTTCTCTGCTAGGGGTCTGCTATGTTAATACATCAATGACAGAGACATATAGGCAGGCTGGCTGGCAGGCAGGCAGATAGACAGACAGAGTGGCAGGGCCTGGGATGAGAGTGCAGAACCATGAGGCAGAGTGGAGGTCCTTTGAGCTCTCAGAGAGAGTGGGGGTGGCCTCATAGGACTTCAACCAAGCTGGCTCTTATTCCTGAGTGGCAGGGGAATGAAGGTGGGACTCCAAGAGTAGTGGGTGAGTTACAGGAAAAGAATGTGCTTGGCTACACTGCACTCATTATCCAGGGGGAGGGGAAACAAGTGGCCACCTAGTAGTTCTCAGATGATGGAGTCTGGCAATCCGAGATCTGGGGTCCGCAAGTTTCCTTGAGGAACGGAGAATGGTACCTGATATTCACCTGGAGCCTGGCACTTAGGGAGTCTGTTTACAAACTCAGACAGGCTCTCAGGGTGTCTGTCTCCCCTGTAGCAGTGAGGATCCCATAATCAACTATGAGGCTCACGTCAGAGAGACCTTAATTCAAAGGAGAGCCTGGTCTGGGATTCTAACACAGTTCCTTCACTGCTCAAGGTTAGGATAGGAGAGATGAGCTGTTTGTCCTGGCAGTGGTCCTCACCCACTTCCTGGATGCACAGGAAGAATGGTACCCCGGTCAAGCACATCCCCTTCCCTGCTGTGTGCCTTCTTTCTAAGAGATGTTGTGTTTCAGAAATGATGCCAGTTTGGAGGGCACAGAGAAGCTCTTGTTTCAAAACACACACACACACACCCCACAAGCATGTGCACAGACTCACACCCATACACACATGCACAAATGCTCACACACATATACACATACACACAGGTATGTGCACACACGTTCACACAACAGACACTCACTTCTCGTTATTTATGTGAAATTCGGGCAAGCAGATCTCCTTAGGCTCAGCAGCCCGAGAAGGCAGGGCCCCAGCAAGGTGAGAAACAAAGTCCTGGGTACCCACAGGTAGCCTCCCTTTGAAAATAGAAATGCAGTGGAGAACAGATTTGCTGGAATGAAGAGTCCCTGTAAGTCCTTAAGGATTGTCATAGCAGTGTTTAAAGACACAAAGACAGCAGGGACCTTCTCTACTAATTCCCACTTTATCCATTGTAGTCAAAGCAGGGTGAGGGGTCAGGGATCAGGGGTCAGGTCAGACCCTGTCAGAAATGCAAATTATTGTGTGTGTGTAGTGGTCAGAGGACAAATTTGTGGAGTCGGTTCTTTCCTTTCACCTTTACGCAGGTTCTGGGGATTGAACCCAGGTCATCATGCTGAGGTCAGAGCTTTTACCCACTGAGCTATGGGTGACATACTAGGCTGGGATTGATTGACTGAATGGCTGGCTGACTGATTGATTTTATACAGATTCTAGGCATGGAACTCTGGTCCTCTTGCTAGCAAGGCAAGCACCAACTAAACCATTCCCCCAATCCCCTAGACATGCAAATCCTTGCATTCCTACCCCAATCCTTCTGCCTCAGCCCTCCTGGGTGGAACCTTGCAGTTTTAACCCAGCCTTCCAGGTGCATTTGATCTCACTGAAGCCTGAAGAGCACAGGTTTAATCTTAACCTTGACTACAAGTGAGAATCGCCCGGGAGCTTTCAAAACCGATATGGAGTCCCCACCCCAAACCAATTAACTGTGCCTGGTGAGAGGCGAAACGAGGCTTTTTTTTTTTTTTTTTTTGAGCTTTCTAGGTGACTCCAGTGTGCAGCGGGGGTTCTGGGACATAGATAAAACCCATGATTGTTTAGAATACTCTGTAACTACTGCAAACCTCTTAGCTCTTTTTGAGAGTAAATTGTCGTCTCTGCTACCCCGAGGATTCTGCAAACCGTCAGTTCCCTGCTAAACCGATCCACCTCAATAAAGAAAAGCCAATCCTTCCTCTGTTGCCAGGTGGTCCCCATTCAGGGACAGAGGTACCTATCAGCAACAGCTGGAGTCTCTTCCCAGGCAGAGAGCTTTTGTACAGCTCACCTTGCTGATGGGGACTGGGGGAGTGGGGTAGGATGGGAAGGAGTGGGATAGAATCCAAGGACCAGCTGCTGGTGGGGACCTTGAAGGAAGGCTGGTGTATACGGCGGTATGGGAAGCCCCCCAGGAAAGACTCCTACTAGCTCGCTCAAGCCTCTGGACAAGGAGGAGCCAGTTCCCTTAAAAGGAAGGACTGGAGATCTGGGCTATGACTAGCACTGTGGGAAGGGATGTTGGGCAGAGAGAGACACTTGGAGTTGGCACTTTATCCACTCTGGTGTCAATTACTGTGTGTGTGTGTGTGTGTGTGTGTGTGTGGTAGACGTGTGATCTATACATATGAATGTGCAGGAGTATAACCCACGTGTTCATACAGAGAGGCCGGAGCAGGATGTCTGGTGCCTTCCTCTATCCCTCTCAGTGTTACTGGTTTGAGACAGAGTCTCTAACTGAACTGGAAGCTGGAAGTTTGGGCTAGGTTAGCTGGCCAGGGAGCTCTTAGGATCCTTCTGTCTTTATCTTTACCCATCCAGGGCTGGGCTTCCAGACAGGTATAGCCATGCCAAGATTTTTACATAGGTGTTAGGGGTTCAGACTCAGGTCCTTGTGAGCCATCTCCCTAGCTCCCCCCACCCTATCACTCAGTTTTCATATTTGGGTCCATGCGTGTCTTTTCTGATACAGCTGGTCTCCTTATAGGGTCAAAAAACGATCAAGGATACACTGAACTCCAACAGGCACTAGCAGCAGTTTGTTCTGGAAAATAACGAATGTTTTCAGCCAGCTGCAGTGTGTCAATCCAGAGCAGACAAGCAGAATGGGGGAGGGGGACCCTGAAAGGATGGTAAATGGCGAGGTGCCAGGGGTTAACCTGGAGCAGAGCAGGGCAGAGTGAGCCCCTGGTGCATGAGAATAAGCAACTGGTTCAATGAGCAAAGCTGTCAGGGTCCTACCTGGGCTCTAACAAGCTAGGCTCAGCACCCATCCTCAATAGACCAATTAGACGGAAAAGTCATAGTGAGAAACAGAAAAAGAACATTAATTCAACGTAGCCTCTTGAAGAGAGGAACAAAGTGGTCTAGTGTCTACTCTCCCAAGTCCATCTTGAGGGTCCTGGCATGAGGTTTAGGTTTAAATACAGGACAAGAGGTATGCATGGCTAAGCTGTCCTGGTCAAGTTGTGGTCCTGCCCGTCACTGACATATCCACTCCAGTCTGTCCTGCAAGGCAGTCAAACTAGGCTTCAGATTGTGTGAGATTTCTCCCTGGGAGACAACACTCCCCCCACACCCCTACCCCTGGCTGTGCCAGCCCTTAGCCGTCTCCTTCTCCCAGCCTGAGACTCTGGGGACATTCTAATTCCTGGGGGTCCGTTATTTCAGGACTCTGATTGCCAAAGGGAGTAGTGGAGTGCCAAAGGGAGGGCGTAGTGTCTTTTCAGAATATCTTCTTTACTGGTTGCTAAGATGGTTAAAAGTTGGACTTGGTTTCACAGGCAAACTCCTCCCCTCCCTCCCTCACCACAGGATGTGACAAAGTCCCAGCACAGAGTGGAGCGGCACCTGCACCCACTTTCTGGCAGATTCCCCAGCCTCGCCTCTGTGTTCCCCAAGAAGCCAGCAGACAAGGGCACAAGGAGACAAAGTCTCCAGCTGAGGACCCCCAGCTGGGACAGGACAGGATGAAATGAGTCAGTGGGGAGACGTAGACGTAGACGTAGGACGTAGAAGGACTTCGGCCGAGTGTCTGCAAGTGAAGACTTACAGAGAGGGAGACAGGGATTTGCCTGGCAGTAGTCTTGGCCAACTGCCAGCAGAGCCCTCCTTCCTCCTCCATCCCCCTCTTCCCTTCTTTAAGGCAGGATCTTGCTAGATAGCCCAGGCTGGCCTAGAGCTTGCAAATTTCCAGCCTCAGCCTCCTGAGTGCTGGCATGACAGGCCTGTGCTACCACACCCAGATTCAACACTGCATTTTTTTGGGAAAAGGTTAAGGACAGGGAGCTGGGGTCACCTTTAGGAATGTGGCCTCTTCCATGGAAGCCAGAAGGAAGTCTGGGAAAGAATCTTTGGATGTGCCAGACTTTTGGGCTACATGGGATTTCTGGATAGCCATGAGGCACCAGCAATGAAGGGTATGAGGGGGAAAAGAGAAGTCTTTTCCCCCTCATAACCAGGCTTCTCCTCTGCTGAGTGTCTACCGTGCCCGGCACCTAGCACAGGGCTCAGCAGCATGACTGTTGACTGTTGGGAGCATGCAAGCATGCCGTGCTGTCTTGTTCCTACTGCCACTGCGTCATGGCTGGAGGGAGATTTAGGCAGTCAGGGCACATGGGTCAGCTGCTCATGGTGAGTCTATGCTGCAGTAGTAGCAAAAAAGATGATGCCTCTAGAACCTACAGGTGGGTGCTGTGAAGGAGAAACAATTAATAATGGAGCAGAGGACCCAGTAGGCCCACTCTCTATGGGTCATCTTCGAGGCATGGTCCAGAAATTCCTAAGCACCAATGGGAGGAAATGACATCATGCCATGTAGCTGTCCAAAACTCTAGGACCCACCCCTTTGACTGGAGCTGGCTGTATTTGCATATAGCTGATTTGCATATCTCTGATTTACATGCCAGAGATGGTACAACCAGAAGTGACATGCATTAACAGTTTACACTGTCCTCTCAGAGCTGCGCACTGGCCATTCTCAACTGTCCTCTTTTGCATAGTGTGAATTCCATGCCAGAAAACTGTGTGTAAAGAAACACTCTAACCCAGGGGACGTCCCACAAACCATTGTTCTATACTGCAGACTATCCTAGTGACTGTCTAGCCAGCCATCTGATGTATTTAATAGAGTTTTATTTCTATTCTGGTCTAACAGGTAGGCTCACTCACAGCCTACGTTAATCCCTACTACACAGTGGCTGGTCCCTTCCTGCCCCAAGCTTGCAGAGTTGGGTGGTACTGTCTATCTATTTGGGTTGAGTGGGCATAGAGACCTCATAGACCAGGATCCAGCTTTCTATTCTCTGTTAGACCTTTCTTTATGGCAATCGTTTTGTCTTGTTATGTTCCCAAATGGGTGTTTCTATCCCCATGTTTTGGAAGACAGAATGTCTCAGCTGCTAGGCATCTTTTATAAGGAAAAACTCAATAAACCTGATGTGTGGCTTTCAGAGAATACTCTGAAGGATGCTCCAGCCCACAAAGATGTTTCCTCCAAGGATGTTCCTAGCTACCTACATCCAGGCCATCTAAGTATCAGTACCAAGCAGGTTAGCTGCACTCAGGTCCCCAAGAATCCACAGACTTCCATGCCTGAAGCCTGGGGGATCTGAGTGTGAATGGTTTGCTCAACATACTTTCTCTGAAACAGGGTCTCATGTAGCCTAAGCTGTCCTGGTCTCTCTATGTAGATGAGGGTGACCTTGAACTTCTGAGATTGCAAACGTGCCTCCTCATTGCCTAGCTTGTGTGATGCTGGGAGTCAATCAAACCCCAGTCCTTCTGCACATTATATAAGCACTCTATCAACATGGCTGCATGGCCAGCCTCAAGATGATTCATATAGACATGAGATTTGGGGTTCATAAGCATTTTCTATGGGAGCAAGAGTATACTTCTCCACCACCGACCTAAACGTCAGCATGCCCCCCAAAGCACCGTATGTCCACCAGAGCTGCAGGGTGCCTATAATATGTCATTTCTACAGAGTGGGGAGGACCATGGCCCCTAAACCATGCCTCCCGCCCATCACAGAAGCATGGAAGGCCAATGCTATCTCTGAAATGCTTACATCACACATTATCCCTCAGCCTTCTCCTCCCTTTGGACTCCCTCCCCTTAAGCTCCCTGAGCCTCGTTTCCCCCATTTGCTAAACAATGACCAATAGCACATTTTGTTCTGTGAATGTACCCGCTTCTCCCTGCTTCTGCACTGCAGGCCCCTGGGCAGGCATGCTAGGCTGATCACCCTCCTTGGCCTTCCACTGGGAACTTCTTGAAAGCTAGTCTGTCCCCAGTGAGGGTGGGTGAGGTGAAGGCATTTGAGCAGAGCTCAGAGCCCCCAGGATGGCTGACCCTAGTCCCAAGCTGCACATAGAAGCCCATCAAGATACACAACCAATGAGTTCCTCTGCTCTCCTTACCGGAGAGCCACTAATATAATGAGCCTGGCAGAAATAGAGACAATGTAAACACACGCATCTCTCAACCTGGCTTTCAGACTGTTTGAACAATGTACTTGTCCCCAAGCCCCCCAAAAGTGGGGATTTCCCCTAGGAATCTCAAGCTAGGAGAAGAAAAAGCATTAGCCAGAGGGGAAACCTGGAAAGAGACTTCACACAGCTCCACTAACAACTTGTGAAACCACCTCACAGGAAGAGACTGACGCCCTGCCAGTGGTAGTCTGTGCTCTGCATATCCGTGTCCCGATATTTAAACTTTAATCTCACTTCTAGACCCTGAAGACAAACTTGAGGGGTTTTTGGAGTCTGTCTGTTTTCTCTTCCCAATATGGACACATGGAATAAATCTCGTTTTTTTCTACTTTGCACTATTAATTTTGCTCTTTTAATTGGCATATTGAGCATAGGCGACTGGACCTGGCTTGGGGCACAGGTTGTGGCCCCCAAGTTTGATAACAGTACATCAAGAGTTTCTTCAGGAAGGAAGGAGCATATAACCAAAGAAAGTTCTACAACAGTTTCAACAGGAGACAGGGATGACCATATCCCATCATAATTCTCAATACAGTTAATTCTACTAAAGGCACAGGAATGACAAGATTTGGGGATACTACATACCCCCAAACTGTCTGGAAGTACAGTGAGGGAAGGTCATCAAACAGCCTGCACCATCCCGGGTAGGCCTGCAGGTGGCGCTGCACATGATCCTGGGACACCAAGGTCAACCCAGCAAAAAACCATAACCTCTTAACAGGACACCTGTTGCTCCCACAATGTCTCTCAGGCAGGCCAAGCGCCCTCATTAGCATAAATTGACTTCCTGTGCCTGACCTGCAGGTGGCGGCCATTCTGTTTCCTGGCCCTGGCTTCACTAAATTAGGCCTGCTGGGCTCACGGGAAGCCCTTCAAAACGACTCCTTTCAGATTAACATGTAAAATTTAATTACGGAGGTCCAGGCTGTGATGATGTCTAAAGCCATTTACTAAGCCCGGCGGCCTCCCCGTCCTGGGGCTGAGGAGGCAGAAGCAGAGCTTTGATCATTAACCGCTGAGAAAATCTCAGCTTGCATATTAAGGTCAGGAAATTATCCCTTCACTTTTCTCAGTAAATGGCCTACGTGGTGCACAGGGTGCAAAAAGCGATTCCGAACCTCTGAGAGTGAGCTGGGACGCCCAGAAGCTGTGAGTCCGGGTCTTTAGGACTAAGTCCCCATCCCTAGCAAACTCCAGTAACCTAAAGAAAAGCCACGGGAGCAAAGCAGACAAAGCTCTATCTATCCCTAAGAAGCTCAAACAAAGATGGCTAGGGATTCAGGGACCACACCAATGAACCCTTTCCCCTGGGGACATTCCTGGAAGCTTTCCCAGGGAAGGTAGCACTTGATGGTTTTCTTGCAAGTAAAGGTGCTGGTGGGTGGGGGGCAGTGGGGCGGAGGGATGGAGTTTTGTAGGACACAGTTTCTTGGGTCCAACTCTCTCTGGAAGATTCCCTCTGTAAGACTGGCTCTACATGGAGCAGGGGGTTGGCAATCATCTCCCTGACACTAGATGGGGTGTTCCGTCAGACCTTTTTTTCCCACAAGCAGAGAGGAATTGAGCCACAGCCTTCAATTGCAGGCTCCTTGCTTGCTGGAGAGTACTCGCATGCCATTATTCCAAGCACCCCGAAGGTGCCCGCCACCCACCCACCAGAAGACTCAGTTCTTCTCTTCCCTACAAAGAAGTGGCTCCTTGCTTCCACTCTCAGCACTTTTAACCCCTTTGGAATGAGGAGAGCCAACCTGGAGACAGATAACCAGATGTGGAACCTCCTATGAACTTCAAGAGCATTTCTGGAAGGAGCAGGGCGTGGCTTTCTAGGCGATGGTGGGCCTGGCCTTACCTGTAACCATATTTGCTCTTTCGGGGGGTGTGGGGGAGGAATGGGGAGGGGCTTAAACGCTACGTAGAGTAGGTGCACAAACATTGGGGACTTCTGCCACCTTTGAAGCCTGTGTTGTGAGGCTGTCTCTCGACATGTGGCCCAGCTCTGGTTTTAATGATCAACAGTCCTGAAGGGGCTGTCTTCTCATCCGGGTGAGCCCTTGGCAGACTCCTGGCCTGCTCTCCACGGCTCTCTGTCCTATCAGGTGGGGAAGACGGTGCTGTTGGCCCGGTTTTCCTGTGCTCTGGGTTGGGGTGAATGAGGAGGTGGGTATCAGTTATTTTCACCTGGTTGGTTAGGAAACCCATAAGAAGATGCCTGTTTTAGCACTGTCAGGTGGCTTGCAACCACTGCACTTCCATCTTACGATTGCCAAGATAGCTTTTATAAGCTTTGTTTCACAAATGATAAAATGAGTTTGCCTAGAGAGGTCACACAGTGGATGGATGGAGTCAAAGCTTGGGTTCTCCAACTACAGAGCCCGTTTGTACTCCTCCCCCAGGGATGCAGGAAGTACAAAGAGGGGATGAGAGGAATACCCAGAAGAGAAAGCTACATTTGACTCTGTAAAGGAGTGTTGGTGCTGCCCTACCCCTCACCAGACCTCTAGTGTACTAAATATCTAAACATTTCCTCTTTGAAGCTTCAAGCTTCTTTCCCTGTGTTGGAATTTAATTAAGCCCAGGACTACCTAGTCTGTTAGGAATTGCCTGTGCTGCCTCCCACCCTCAGGGAGGGGTCCTCAATTTTAGTTCTTGAGAGCCCTGGAATACTGAAAACCCCCCAGCTCCCCCAAACCAGCTGGTTACCTTGTTTGGAGGTGGAGAGACAGCACAAATAGAAAAATACCCAGCCTCCTAAAAAAGGTGATTAAAAGTTTAAAATATCAAAGAGTGGTGTATGAAAACAAACAGGTACCCTTCTGAGGCAGGGGGCACTGTGGGATGCCCACGTGTCATCTGTCCCCGAGCTTTCAGGAAGTTCACTCTTCTGAGGGCCCGCTACCTTTGCCTCAGGTGCCCCCTCCAGCTCCTCCTAGACCTCAGGCCAGACATAAAGAGGGCTGAGCCTGCTGGGAATGGAGAGGGGCAGGCAGCTCCCTGCCTTCTTGGAGAAAGAAGTCACGGAGGAGCCAGGAAATGAGGGGGAAGGTAGGGCAGAGACATGGGGTCCTCTCTGCTTCAGTCTTTCCTAGGAGGACCCGGGGTCAATGTGCCGGGAGGGTTCCAAGCACAACGCAATTATGAGAAGGAAACAGCAGAAAAGCTTTTAGTTTTCTGGACATGTTCGGCAGAGCCAGTGGCCTCCAGAACCTGCCTTCTCTCCTCTTTTCTCGTGATCTTTCATCTGAAGACAGCTACACTGACCCTTACCCCATGCAAGGAACAGCTGCAGATAGGGCTCCATTTGAGAGAGTTGACAGTCACTTAGAGTCCGGGTCGGGAGAAGGGAGACACAGCATGGCATGAAACTGTCACCAAAGGTGCTAGGTGCCAAGGAAGGGGGTCCTACACTGTCACCTTTGCTATTGGTGATAACTGAGGAGTGCAGAGTTCTTGGAAGATGAAAATGGTCTGAAATTCATGAGGGTGAGAGTGATTCATTGAAACATATCACTAGCAAGCAGGCCAGATGCTTTGAGTGGGTGGAGTCCAGGCTTAGAAATGGCAGCTCAGTGAAGTTGCTGTTTAAAACAGCAAAGGAGGTGAAGCTGCCCTGTGCTGGCTCTATGTCACCTGCAGGTGTTCACCTGGTGACCTCAGCTGCCTTCTGCACTGGGAAGACAGCCCTCACCCAAGACACAGAGGGCATCTGGTGGCATCCAAGAGTGGATCCCAGCTTACCTTCCCCAGAACCAAATCTCTAGCCTCACCTCTCCTCTGCTTCTCAAGTGTCCAGCCTTTCCGAACTTTGGGGTTTCCCAGGCATCGTGCAAGGGAAGAGAGGCTCCGGAAAGCCTCAGCCGGATGCTTATGAGGATGCACAGCACACCAGTCTCTGCTATCCTGTGAGTGGCCCTGTTAGAACTCAGCACTCTGCCTGGCCCTCCACACTGTAGAGTCGGGTCATCTGTACCTTGTATGAAACCACTCCTGACCAGTTCTCTTGAGCACTGCTGTCCACGCCCCCCCCCCGCCCCAGCCTCATATCTCAGAAGTCAGATGAATGCCCACCCCTCACAGACCCCCGCGCCTCTGTTTTCATCATGGGGGAACAAACACAACACACATCTCTCATAATTTACCGCTTCAGCGGCTGTGGAGTGTGCTGACGGCGCTGAGAACGTTCAGGACGGTGTGACTTTCGGAGCTGTTTCTGGAACTTTCATCATCCCAACCCAATCACTACCAGTGAGGTAGGAGCTTCTTGCTCTTTCCTCCCACCCAGTCTCTGGGAAGCTCTGCGCTCCTGCTCTGTGAACTTGTTCTTGTTCTAAAAGCTTTGTACAACTGGGATCCTGATGACCAATCATTGTTCCTGACTTATTTTACTTTGTATGATGTGTGTTGGTGTGTGTGTGTGTGTGTGTGGTATGCATGTATAGGCGTGTGGTTTTTGGTACTGTGTAGGCACACATGTGTGCGCATGTGTGTGGAGGCCAGACATTGATGAGTATCTCCCTTGATTGCTCTCCATCTTACCTATTGAGGCAAAGTCTCTCACTGGAACCCAGAGTGTGCTAATTTGGCTAGTCTAGCTAACCAGCTTGTTCTGGGAATGCCCTCCCTGTCTCCCAACTCTGATTGCTGGAATTACAGGCCACCACATCCACTCAGACTAGCATCTACACAGGTGCTGGGAATCCAAACTTTGGTCCCCATACTTGCACGGCAAGCGCTCTATCCACTAAGCCGTTCTCCCAGCCTGGTTTAATGTTTTTCAGTGAGAGTAAGATCCCCCTGGCTGGAGAGTTCCCATTTTGTTGGTCTCTCCATCTGTTGTTTATACTGCCTCCAGCCAAAAGCTAGCTGTTCTTTTCCCTTCTTGCTGTCTATTCTAGGGGTCGCCCACCACCATTTCCCCTCAGCAGGCTCTGTAGCCCCCTCACTGCCTCCCCCACTTTACAGTCTCTCTGTGTTTAGAACAGCTTAGTTAGGATATGGATTACTTAGGATAAGAACTCAGCCATTCAACGTGAGTAGCTCAGTGGTTGCTAGTATGCCCCATATGTACACAT
>JADRCC010568342.1:0-13091 GCA_019843855.1 Hylomyscus alleni
TAGATAGATTGATGATGGATAGATGATAGAAGGATAGATGATAGATGGATAGATAGACAGATAGATATAGATAGATGATGGATAGATATAGATAGATAGGCAGATAGGTAGGTAGGTAGATAGATAGATAGATAGATAGATAAATAGATAGATAGTAGATATGCGATAGATACATATGAGAGCAATAGCAAAAACAATAAAATCTGAAATTCTCTATTGTATAAACCAGCTATTTTTCCCATGGGTATTTATTTAATTCTTGATAAAACATACACAGAAATACTTCCACAGCTATTTACATTGCAACACTCTTCACAAGAGATTTACGTGTAAAAACCACTTAAGTTTCAGTAACATATGAAGGAATGAAGAAGAACATGGAATAGACAGATAATAGACATTTTCCAATGGAAAAGTTGGAGCTCTGCCAGTGCCCGACTAACACAGAACTGGAGGCTCACAGCCATCGATTGAACTGAGAACAGGGTCCCCAAAGAAGGGGCTAGAGAAGGACCCAAGGAGCTGAAGGAGTTTGTAGCCCCATAGGAAGAACAACAATATGAACAAACAAGTATCACCTAGAGCTCCCAGGGAGTAAAGCACCAAACAAAGAGTACACATGGTGAGACTCATGGCTCCAGCTGCATATGTAGCAGAGGATGGCCTTGGTGGTCATCAATAGAAGGAGAGGCCCTTGGTCCTGTGAAGACTCTATGCCCCAGTGTAGGGGAATCCCAGGGTCAAGAAGCAGGAGAGGGTGGGTTGGTGAGCAAGGGGAGGGGGGAGGGAATAGTTTTTTGTTTCTTGTTTTTGTTTTTGTTTTCACAAGGGAAGCCAAGAAAAGGAAGAACATTTGAAATGTAAATAAAAATATATCTAATAACAAAATAATAAAAAAAGAAAAATTGAAGCAGCTGGAGAAAATAATATAAAAATAATGTACTTCATCGCCTTCATGGTCCTTAGATTTTATTTATGCATACATGTATATTTATATGATTTGAATATAGAAACAAATTTGTGTATGGAAACTATGTAGACTAATGAGGAGTAGAATGTGGTAAAAGAAAGGAGTACAGGACAGTGAGAATGTGTTCAACCTACAATACAGCCTTGAGTGAAAATGTCCTTACATAACACAGTGCAATATGCAATAAAAATACACCAGAGCATTTCACGTGACTAATTTGCAAACTTAATTCGAAGACAAGAACTTGAGCATTATTAACTCTGCCTCCTCATCTACAATTACAATGGTCACTGATGTTTTTCAATGGGAAGACATTAAGATGAATCTTAGTGGTTAGTGTGTAACTTTTAATTGGTATGACATTGTAAGGTTAATAATCTCGGCATGGTCCTCATAGGTTTTTGTGCTTGGAAAGTCAGCCAAACCTTATAAAGTGACTTTTAAAAGACAAATTGTGGGTTTCAACCAATTATATGCTGACAGCTGTAAATTCAGAACAATATTTGCTTAACTAAGGACTTTAAAAAATCAGTGCAAATGCTTCAGACTACAGATGGAATGTGTTTGACAGTAGTCAGATAGCTATTGAAAACAATTGACTCCTATAGGAAACAAACTAAACAATACATTCAGTCATTTTAAAATAGAAACATTGGAATAGTGTACTGTTGCAGTCTGCAAAGTCCTTCCTTTTTGTGTCTGCTTGCTTGTTTATTTTTATACAGGTTTTTGTTATGTAGCCCAAAATGGCCACAAACTCATAATACTGTTGTCTTACTTTCTGGAGTATTTAGACTACAAATGTGTTCTTTAACACCCAATTGAAATTTGGTAATCTTAAGATAAAATTGCCTACTCATAGGCTGGAGATATGAATAACTCACTAAGAGCACCTGCTGCTTTTCTTGGAGAACAGAGATTGATTCCTTTCATCCATGTCAGGTGGCTGAAAATTGCCAAAAATCCCAGGTATGAGGGATCTAACACACTCTTCTGGTCTCTATGGACACCAGCACTTACACATGCGTACCACCATACAGATCCTCAGAGGATACAATTGGCTATTGTAAGGAAGGGATGAAATACAATAAAAACAAGAAGAGGAAACTATATTGTGTTAGGTACATTCCTGAAATCTGCTTTTGTTCCTATGAAAATCTTTGCATGTATGCTTGTTTTCTCAAAGTCACTGTATAAAAAAAGAGTTGTGGACTTGTGTTTTAGAATTTGTGTGTCTTCATTGTCATCTTCATTTTAAAGATGAGAAAATCTATTGGTTAGTCCTATTATTGTAACAGAGTGATGATAATCTACCAACTTTGTGACATATAGGGTATGAATATATGGTTTTACACTTTAAAGGACCATTTACTTTGTAGTTGCCTCTCTATATCCATTGGCTCTACCTCAATAGAGATCCAATAATATCAGTAACAGAAGTATATGGAAATTAAAAATTGTGAGCATCATTAAAGCAACAACAACAAAAACAGATCCCTTCTAGTACTAGGAAAACTAGTTTTTAATATAGGAGGTAGTCTAGTCAGTTACAGCTAACAGACTCTTCTTTCAAAATTGCATAATGACTTCATATATAACTAGCACCTTAATAAAAGAGCATAATCCAATTCCCAATTATGTTTTATAGTCTCCTATCATCCTACAAAAATATGATCCCTGACAATGAGCCATTTAAACATCATTCAATAAAATTCTTTCTCTTCTAGTAGTGTATAGATAAACCAACATGTAGTATTGAAATTAAGAAGTTACAAATATTTTTCTATAAAATTTTCTAAGCAACATCATGACCATTTGCATAGCACTTATGGTATAAGATGTATAATTTGTAAATTATTTGAAAAATGAGGGAAAATACACATGTGGTTAGGCTAATCTCATGTTATTTTATATAAGGTATGTGAGCATCAAAAATTTTAGTACCCACCAGTGTCCCAAAACCTAATCTCTATCTGATCACAAAGGACAATTGCTCATTGCTTAAAAGACTGTTACAAAATTGTCATCTTTTCTATATGTTATTGTAAAAATGTGATTTTTTTTTTGTCAATTTATGAACCTAACAAATAACTGAATACTTAAAGCTACATTGAAGTATATTTTACAGGAAATTTAAAAAAGGCTGCTTACTTCCTGTAGTTTCCATAATAGGAATTCTTCTTTGCAACACAACATTTAGTCATATAAACAGTGAATGCTTATTTAAAAACTACCTACTTGAAATTAACATATAAAGGTGATCAATGAAATGATATGATGTCAAGGTGCTTTAAAGTAATGAAGAAAAGAAAGTAAATGTAAGTGTAATAACATGCTAAGAAATAAAATTTGGGAAAGAGTCTATGTATCACCCATCTATAAAGTAATTTTGAAAATGGTGGGGAATTGGAAAGTAACTGTAATTCACATGATGTAATTTTCATTTTGGAGGCTTACTGCTGAATAAACTTACCTGTTGAATCTCTGCCCATTGAATTCTGGCTGGTTCAACTCAGTTGTTCTGGTTTAAACTTGTCTCCAAGTTAACTGATTCAAACTGGCTTCTCTCAGCTTCTGACTGAATTGCTCTGCTTGGCATTAAATAGACGTATCTGTTAAGAAATAACACTATTATTTGGACAACTTTAGGTTTAAAATATCACTGAAAATATATTTTTAGTTCTTAAATATTTTATATAGCCTAGAGATGAGACTTCTCAAACTAAACTAAATTCTTAATTGAAAAGTTCCATCATTATAGAGGAAAGTATTCAAGATCTATGAATATGTTTGAATCTCATAGTGCATTACTGGTAGATATTGGTGTTCAAACTACTTTTATATGAATTCTTTCTGTTTTGAAACAAAACTTTGTGAAATTGAAGGGGATGATTTAAAAAAAAATTATATATACACCAATGCTTGGTGAAGATAGTTGTTCCCATAAGAGAACTGAAATAATGAAAAAAATAATATTGTTAAAAGAAATTACAAGTCCAGACAGCACAGAGTAAAAAAATACTTGATGTCACTTTAACAATTTAATAAAAATTTGGTAGGAAATTAAATATAATTGATTTGATAAAGCAAATGAACATTGGCACTTAATTCTGCTTTTCTCATTTAGTATTTTATGCACTAAAATGTTAAGTAGTTCTTTGTAGTACTACAATATAATCACAATAGCTATATTATTTTCTCCTTCAGAAAACCATGTCTCTAAAGACCAGCATAATTTGATCTATAATATCTGTACCTATGATGGTTCTCAATATTAAAATCTTTATTTTTTCCAAAGTTAAATTCTAATTTTCAAATTTTCCTTTTGAATGCATCATTTATCCTCACAGTTGGTTTGTTCAAACTATGTACAATTTCAGCATATATAACTTTTGCAGAATTGGATATCACTACTCCATTCACTTTTTATCAGAATAATACACATTATTTCACTTTGGATTTAGAGTACCAAGAAAAACAATTTTCTTTGGTTGAGTGAAATCTTATTTACAACATTTCATTTGCTTGTAAGAATAAAAATAACTGCATTTATGTTTAATTTGAGAATCATTTTTTGATATCTTGAAATCATTGTATTTATAGCCAGATATTGAGACATGACTAGATTACAAAAAAGTTCTGGAATAACTCTTATCAAAGCAGTTACTCAATACACAGAGTCTCATATTCTTACAATGGTTGAACTCATTATAGCCTTTAATTTAAACTTCATTTTATTAAATAAAAAGGAAATATGTTCTTCCTATACTTATATCAATAATGAATCAGCAATAATAAGAGTTTAAAAACTTACATTTCAATGAACTTACCGGAAGCAAGTCATATGCCTTTGCTATGAGCACTTGGCAGGTGGAGCCAGGAAACTCCAGAGTTCAAGCACAATATTAGCCAAATAGGATATTCAGATACAGACAGACACAACAACTAAATAATAGTAATAATCATAATCAGAAATTAACATATTTTAGTAAGATGAAGAAAATTAATTAAAAAAATGTACAAAATACCTAAATATTTTTTAAAAGCTCAATAATTCTGATGTTCTCTTTTCATCAAGGTCTTAATCTTCATTTATTGAACTAGTGATTATAATAGGAGTTTTAAAGAAATTCTGAAGTATGTTTTTATTCATAGAAAAATTAACTAAACAGCTAACATTTAGCAATAAAAATACTGTCAATGATTTTGATATAACCAATTAACAATGAAATAATTCTAATACCAACTAAGCTAATTGTAGATATTTCCAGATACTAATTAGATTCTTATCATTTCTACTTTGTATATTAGTGAGAAGATGTATAGTGAAATTAGTAAGGATTATTTTCAAGGCAGTCATTACTAAGCAGAAAATAGTCTAATGTGTTGAACAAGTTTTAGATCAGTAGTGACATTTAAAAGTATAATAAAAGATAATATGGTAAATGCAAGAAAGTATCCATGAGAAAAGGAAGAAGGCTTCAGGTACAATGTAGCATTTGTAATGACCTTTAATCATAGACAAAGTTGTAGTAGGTTGGAGAGGATTTCAGGGGGTGTGGGTTGGAAGGAGGCAAGGTGATCCAGGTGAGAGAGTGAGGTGGGAGAAAGAATAAGAAATTCAGCATACAACGAGATATCACAGAATGTCAAAATATTTCAATGAAAAGTTACTTATGTTTCAAGCCAGATATGATATTAATTTCTACCCTGAGTGCAAAAATCTTTACATTTTCATTGGAAATGCATCATTGCATTGAAGTTTATAAAGCCAATAATTCTTGTGCCTGAATGTATAGACTGCCACTATGGGAAAGCCTGAAGTAAATTATCTAGTATTATAATTATGAATATCTATTTTCATCTGGATAGAGATTTTAAGGATGACAGGTATTTCTTTTCTCTATGTTAATGATTCTCAAACTTCCTAAATTATGATCTTTTAATATAATTTCTCAGGTTGTGGTGACCCCAACCTTAAAGTTATTTCATTGTTTTTTCCCAATTGTAATTTTAGTAGCTATGAATTATAATATAAATCTCTGATATGCAGGATATCTGATATGCAACCTCTGTGCAAAGGTCATTTGACACTCCAAAGAGGTCCTATCCCACAGACTGAGAACTACTGCTTACTGAAGGATATCAACTTAAAGTAAGAGATTTTAGTTAGATTGATGATGTTATATTTTTGAGTCCAAGGTCAGCTTACCATCATGATGTTAGGAACATCTGCTGGAAGAAGCAGTTCCCTTATTGTAGCCAGGAAATAAAAAAGAGGGAAGCAAGAGAGATGGTAGGGAGAAAAACGGATAGAAAGTGTAGTTCAGGGATCAACCACCCCCAGTAAGGGCATGTTCTCAATTATGTACTTTCCATTGTATTCACTTTCTAATGCTCTAAGCACATCAAGGTGTTATCAATTGGAGAACTAGCTATCAATAAAGGATCTAGGGAACATGTTAGATCAAGCTATAGCACCGCAACTAATGCTCATGATCATCTCACAATGCACAGTACATTCATATATTTTCCAAGAATCCCCATCACGATAGTCATCCAAGCTCGGTTTTCTCTGTAGTTGAGATAAATCTAAGGAGGCTACACAGCTCAGAGGAGAAAAGGGTGTAATCAGAAAAGCAGCTGTGGTAGGAAGGAAGGGTCAGATATTAGGATATAAAGTCAATACATAAATACACACATAGACACATACATACACACGAACACATACATACATACATACACGTGTAAATGAAAAAACTAAAATCAAGCTATATATTGTGAACTTGTAACTTAGCATCGAATTTAAAGAAGAATATTTAGTTAGATTGATGACATCATATATTCGAGCTTAAGGTCAGGTGGCCTCATTCCATTTTGACCAAGGTGAAGCTCACCAACATGTTCTTAGAAACACCTGCAGGGTAAATATTTTGAATCTTACAGGACAGGACCACCAAATATGGATTGAATCAAAATGAGGTGGAAACTTCACAGAGTCTACTTTTTTTTATTGGAGTCTACAACTTTTGTAGAATGTGGAACCAGGACAGATTTTGTTCCTAGAACTTGGGCAGCTTGAGAAGAAACAAGCTGGGCAAAGAAGTGGTAAGTGGCACCTTCTAGTGTTAGAGTCCTCATTGTATTTAGTGGTAAACTTGTAAACAGATGTTAACAGCTCTCAGCCTAAGATCTTAGCCTGAAAGACTTGACAACTCTGTGTAGTTGCTGTTCACCAAACTAGCCTGAGGGTTTACACTTTATAATCCTTCTTAGTGTGTGCAATCTGCAATCTTCCATCCTCTCTCTACTCTTTCAGTCCTGTTCATGCCTGTCTCTCACTTTCCATTATTCTCTTCTCCCTGGCTATAACTTCTATAACTGTAGCACCAGATGATTCAATTCTATCTTCTGTCATCCTCTGGAAACTGCGTTTAAGTTCATATACCCCTTACTACACACACATACACACACACACACACACACACACACACACACACACACTCACACACAAAGACAGACAGACAGGGACATGTACATATGTACACATACATACTGAGTCCCCACACACAATTAAAAACATAAACAAACAAGAAAAGAACTAGAGATTTAGAACTAAGTTACCTTAGATCTTGTGAGCAAACTAAACCCACGATCTTACTACAGTTCATTATGGAACTTCACATAGTTTATCATGATCCTCTCATTTTGTACGAAGAATATATTCCAACTAACACTACCTCTTATTTATCCATAATTTTGATATTGGGGCCTTGTGTCAACTTAGTAGATCCTCCTTCTTCATATTTCCACAGCTGTATTATCTTTATTCTTTCTTTCTTTTATTAGATGTTTTCTTTATTTACATATCATACAATATCTCCTTTGCCAGGTTACCCTCCAAAAAAATAAACAAAAACAAAAACAAAAACAAACCCCTGTTCCCTCACCCATCCCCCTGCTCACCACCCACCCTCTGCTGCTTACTGGCCCTGGCATTCTCCTTCACTGGGGCATAGAATCTTCACAGGGCCAAGGGCCTCTCCTCACATTGATGACCAACTAGAGCATCCTCTGCTACATATACAACTGGAGACATGGGTCCTACCTTGTGTACTTTTTGGTTGGTGGTTTAGTCCCTGGGAGCTCTGAGGGTACTAGTTAGTTCATATTGTTGGTAGTCCTAAGGGGCTGCAAGCCCTTCAGCTCCTTGGGTCCTTTCTCCAGCTCCTTCATTGGGGACTCAGTCCAATGGATGGCTGTGAGCCTTTATTTCTGTATTAGTTGGGTACTGTCAGAGTCTCTCAGTAGAGAGCTATATCAGACTACTGTCAGCCTGCACTTACTGGCATCCATAATAGTGTCTGGATTTGATGACTGATTATGGGAAGAATTCTCAAGTGGTACAGTCTCTGGATTGTCCTTCCTTCAATCTCTGCTCCATAGTTAGTCTTTACAACTCCTTCCATGGGTATTTTGTTCCCCCTCTTATGAAGGAATGAAGTATCCACATTTTGGTCTTCCTTCTTTTTGTGTTTCTTATGGTTTATGGATTGTATTTTGTGTATTCTGATCTTCTGGGGGTAATATCCACTTATCAGAGAGTATATACCATGTGTGTTTTTTGTGATTGGGTTACCTCACTCAGGATGATATTCTCCAGATCCATCCACTTCCCCAAGAATTTCATAAATCCATTGTTTTTCATAGCTGAGTAGTACTCCATTGTGTAGATGTACCACATTTTCTGTATTCATTCCTCTGTTGAGGGACATCTGGGTTGTTTCCAGTTTCTGGCTTTATAAATAAGACTGCTATGAATATGGTAGAGCATGTGTCCTTATTACATGTTGGAGCATCTTCTTGCTGATGATATGATAGTATACTTAAGTGATAACAAAAATTCCATCAGAGAGCTCCTAAACCTGATAAACAACTTTAGTAAAGTAGTTGGATATAAAATTAACTCAAGCAAATCAGTGGCCTTCCTCTATACAAACGATAAACAGGCTGAGAAAGATATTAGGGAAACAATAACCTTCACAATAGTCACAAATAATATAAAATACCTTGATGTGACTCTAACTAAGCAAGTGAAAGATCTGTATGACAAGAACTTCAAGTCTCTGAAGAAAGAAATTGAAGATCTCAGAAGATGAAAAGATCTCCCATGCTCATGGATTGGCAGGATTAATATAATAAAAATGGCCATCTTGCTGAAAGCAATCTACAGATTCAATGCAATCCCCATTAAAATTCCAACTCAGTTCTTCACAGCCTTAGAAAGAGCAATATGCAAATTCATCAGGAATAACAAAAAATCCAGGATAGCCAGAACTATTCTCAACAATAAAGGAACCTTTGGTGGGATCACCATCCCAGTCCTTAAGCTGTACTACAGAGCAATTATGATAAAAACTGCATGGTATTGGTACAATGACAGGCAGGTAGATCAATGGAATAGAATTGAAGACCCAGAAATGAACCAATCACCTATGGCCACTTGATCTTTGACAAAGGAGCTAAAATCATCCAGTGGAAAAAAGACAGCATTTTCACAAATGGTGCTGACTCAACTGGCGGTTAGCATGTAGAAGAATGCAAATCGATCCAGTCCTATCTCTTTGTACAAAACTCAAGTCCAAGTGGACAAGTGGATCAAGGACCTCCACATAAAACCAGATACACTGAAACTAATAGAAAGGAAAGTGGGGAAGTGCCTCGAGCACATAGGCACAGGGGAAAATTTCCTGAACAGAACACCAATAGCTTATGCTCTAAGATCAAGAATTGACAAATGGGACTTCATAAAATTGCAAAGCTTCTGTAAGGCAAAGGACACTCTATAGGACAAAACAGCAATCAACAAAATGGGAAAAGATCTTTTTATCAATCCTATATCTTATAGATGGCTAATATCCAATATATACAAAGAACTCAAGTAGTTAGACTCCAGAGAAACAAATAACACTATTAGAAATGGGGTATAGATCTAAACAAAGAATTCTCAACTGAGGAATAACAAATGGCTGAGAAGCACCTAAAAAAGTTTTCAACATCCTTAGTCATCAGGGAAATGCAAATCAAAACAACCCTGAGACTGCACCTCACACCAGTCAGGATGGCTAGGATAAAAAAACTCTGGTGATAGCAGATGCTGGAGAGGTTGTGTAGAAAGAGGAACACTCCTTCATTGCTGGTGGGATTGCAAACTGGTACAACCACTCTGGAAATCAGTTTGGCAGTTCTTCCAGATATTGGAAATAGTACTACCTGAGGACACAACTATATCTTTATTCTTTTGTAGAGGCTTAACTGAGTAGACTCACAGCCATCCATTGAACCGAGCACAGGTTCCCCAATGAAGGAGCTAGAGAAAGAATCCAAGGAGCTGAAGGGGTTTACAGCCCCTTAGGAGGAATAACAATATGAACTAAACAGTACCCCCAGAACTCCCAAGGGACTCAACCACCAACCAAAGAGTACACATGGTGGGACTCATGTCGCCACCTGCATATGTAGCAGAGGATGGTCTAGTCAGTCATCAATGGGAGGAGAGATCCTTGGTCCTGTGAAGGCTCTATGTCCCAGTGTAGGGAAATGTTGGGGCCAGGAAGCAGAAGAGGGTAGGTTGGTGAGAAAGGGGAGACGGGGAGGAATAGGTAATTTTTTCTGTTTTTCTTTTTCTTTTTTCTTTCTTTCTTTCCTTCTTTTTTTTTTTTTGGAGCTGTAACTGGGAAAGAGGATATCATTTGAAATGTAAACAAAGGAAATATCTAATTAAAAAAAGAAGAAATTCATGAAGTTTTCAGATTCATCTTGCATGTAATTTCAATTTTCAAATTTTGTATATTAAACTAGCTGAAAATGAAAAAGAGGCTTAATTGTTTTATAAAACTCAATAGTGAATAGATGTCTAATTGTATATCATTTGTTTTACTTTCTGTCTGTCACCAATTTATATTGTCAAGTTGCTCCAAGACCGTCTGCATGCAATGGAGGCTGACAATCTGTGACATTTCTCACTCCTTAACATGCAGTGGCAATCACCAAATTCAGTCTTGCAAGTCAGATTTTCTCAGAAAGCAAATTAAAATACAAAGAACTTAAGTAATTTCCTTAAAAAAAAGAGTAGACTTAGAAGTACAAGACAAACCCAAGGATTCCCATCTGCTGGCAGATGCATGTAATGAAAATCTCCTGATGACTGTGTGTGACACTCAAAAATTCCTTAGATTTTCACTTCAAGTGTGTGTGACATCATAGGGAAAGGGGCAGGTGTAATTAATTCCCACACCAATTTTCCTTGATTTAATCAATTAGGAAATTACAGTCTCCTGATAGCCTAGAAGAGGCAAATGTCCCTTGTTAGAGTTTGTATATTCTCAGTCCAGGGAGTGGTACTATTAGAAGGTATGGCCTTGTTGGAGTAGGTGTGTCCCTGTGGATGTGGGCTTTAAGGCCTTCATCCTAGCTGCCTAGAAGCCAGTATTCTGCTAGTACATCTTCAGATGAAGATGTAGAACGCTCAACTTCTCCTGTACCATGCCTACTTAGATGCTGCCATGCTGTGGCCTTGATGATAATGGACTGAAACTCTGAACCTGTAAGCCAGCCTCTATTAAATATTATTCTTTATAAGACTTGCCTTGGTCATGGTATCTGTTCACGACAGTAAAACCCTAACTAATACAGCCTTCTAGACTACACAAGAAAAGGAAAAAAAGATCCCGAGGACTGAGGACTGTTCCTAACATCTAAATGTCACCAAACTCTGGCACTTAAGTGCCATAAAAATGGGGAGTGTTGCCCTGATATTGTATATGGAGCCCCAGATAAACTTACAACCCACTAACTGTGATATCAACCTGTTTAGATCCTAAGCAAATACCCTAAACAATTCACACTATCACACTGACACCAAAAAAATAGGCAGGAAATTGATCTGGTTTTAATCTACCAAATATGTAGTAATTCATTACATAGCAAAAGAGGTATCTACCATATAATGGGAAAAGATATTCAAGTTTAAATGGGACACTTCAAAATGCACATGTAGAACTGTGATTCGTGTCTGATTTTAGGAATATATTAAAATGTTTGCTCACATGCAACTGGACATGTTCTGAAATCTATTGATTTATTACTAAGAAACTGCAAGCTCTGAATTTTCTCAGTGAAATTTGTGATATTAGGCATTATTCACTTTTATCACCTTTATCCTCCTAACCTACATAGTTTCAAGCTGATAGAAGTCTTTTCTCTGTATTTTTGCAGCAAAAATAATGCTACCTTTTTCTATGAAAAAAAAATGTTATAAAACCCATTTAAAATATGGGCAAGCTGGATTAATAAACAAAATTATATTTCTCTTTACCAAAAGAAATGCAAATGTTATTATTTCATTAATTTACACAAAGGGTTTAAGAGATTATATTACTCTACAAACTATTTAAAATACTAGAATTAACTTTTCAGTTCTGAGCAGAGACTTTTTTAAAAAACTTTTTAAATTAATTTATTTTTCTCACTCCATATTATATTCCCTCTCCCCCAGATCCACCCGCCAACTGCTCCATATGCCATACCTCCTTCCCACCTACCCCCTGTCTCCACATGGAAGTCTCCACCCCTGACCCCACCTGACCTCTAAACTCCCTGGGGGCCTCCAGTCTCTTGAGGGTTGGATGCATCATCTCTGAATGAACACAGACTCGGAAGTCCTCTACTATATGTGTGTGGGGGGCCTCATATTAGCTGGTATGTTCTATCTGTTTGGTGGTCCGGTGTTTGAGAGGTCTCAGGGTTCAGATTAATTGAGACTTCTGGTCCACCTACAGGATTGCCCTTCTCCTTAGTTTTTATCAGACTTCCCTAATTCAACAACAGGGCTCAGCTGCTTCTGTCCATTGGTTGGGTACAAATATATTCATCTGACTCTTTCAGCTGCTTGTTGGGTCTTCAGTTGTGAATTCTTGGTTTAGTTCTATTTTTCATTTTTGGATTAGGTTGTTCAGTTTTTTTGGTGATTAACTTCTTGAGTTCTTTATATATTTTGGATATTAGCACTCTATCAGGTGTTGAGTTAATGAAGTTATTTTCCCAGTCTGTAGGTTGCTGA
>JADRCC010568343.1:0-13481 GCA_019843855.1 Hylomyscus alleni
TGGTAGAGCTGACCCCGCCCCTTGCCAGCTGCAGCATTGGATGAGCTAGCTGGGGCAGTGCTGGAGAGCTCGTCCCAGTGGTGTGGGTGTGGGAAAGCTGATGGGCTGATCAACTCAGCTACCACCCAGGCTCAAATCCAAGGCTTAGAGTTGGCCCACCCCAACATTACCCCATGCTGGAGCATGTGAAAGGGCCAGTCCTGCAGATCTGAAGCTTCAGGATCTCCATGACACAGGGCAACAAGAGGATACGGAGACAAATCCCCGTGAGGACCCAGTATTGATAGTGTAGCAGAAACCAGTATAAGCCTGGAACCAAACCAATGACTCATTGCAATGAGCCTTTGCACATAAAGCTGTGTGGACAAAAGGATATACTGTGACACACTACAGCTTCCATGAAGAGATGTTTTCTATGCTTTGTTTTGTTTTAATTTTTTTTGTTTGTTTTCTTTGAGGTGGGCTATAGGGACAGAGGGAAGATACGAAGTGACAGAGAAATGAGTGGGACTGGGGTGCATGAGGGAAACTCCCAAAGAATCAATAGGAAGTTTAAAAAAAAATAAAGGCCCACATATAGCATTAGTCTTATTCAGAATAAAGAGGTCAGCAGTGGCTCACATTGATTGAAAGGTTCTGAATAGTAACTAGAAGGTACTTGAGAACACTGACAGCCAGAATTATGGAGGTAGAAATTACGAAAGTAAAGGCATTGCTTGAAATACCCATGCTGAATTCCTCTACATCTTCTCCACCCGCTATAAGTACTGTTTTTCTCCCACTGGCCTCAGAATGATAAGCTTTGGAGATGTGCAGTCTGGCATTAGCAGGTAAATCTATGAGGAGAGACACCACTGGCCTTTGTGGTTAGCAGCAGGCCTTGGGATGTGAATATAAAATCATAATATCTCTTTCTTCTCTTAGATTTGGAAAGGTCATATGCCATTCCGTTCTCTGCTGGAGGTTTGGACAAGTCTTACGAGTAAATTCGTATAAACAGACTAAGGTGCGGCGAGCTTCGTGGAACCATTCTGGCTAAGGGACAGCCTCTGCCTTTCCTAGTCTGTGTTGTCAGGTTCTGTCTGTGTGCCACGCTCATGGCAGATTCTTACTCTCCTGTGTGCATATTCAAGCTGACCACGTGCAGTGACTGAGCCCCGACTTGTCATAGTTAGGGGAACATTGTTTTGACTGAGTAGCACAAAAACAAAAAACTAAAACGTGTGAGGTGAGTGTTAATTAGATTAGGTCTGGCAGAGGACCATGATTTAAATTAATGAGTCTGTGAATGACACGTTTCTGAACCCAAGTGCTTGAATCCTAAGATTTCAGGATGTAGCCATCTATCAGACATTTTTGGGCCCTCCTTAACTCAAAGGCCTGCGGGCTTTCTATGTGCCAGTCACAGTTCTAGACTGCAGATGTCACAATGGTCAATAGAAAGAAATCCTAGTTCCTAAGACACTCATAACCAACCCATTTAAACAATTCGGAAAGGACAGATTTGTTGATTTTTTTTTTTTTAAAAAAACATGAGCTAAGGCTCAGTCCTGTATCCGTAATTAATGGGGTCATCATGACCAACCATATGTAATGAGGTCATCATGACTAAGGGTGATGGTGAGAGACTGTTAGGTAGAGAGGCCTGGGTGGGTTTCAATGGAAAATACTACTTTGAAGGAGATCCCAGCATCTGGAAGGATGGGCTGTGGGAAAAGTGAACTGAGAAGGCCTTCTAGAACTTTCTGCTGGTGTGCTCTTGGTGTTGAAGACAGGTCAAAGGCTTCTGTGGCTGTGCTGTATCAGGCAAGAGAAAGGGGGGTCTGTTATAAAGAGCAGGCTTTCTATGGCATGCAGAGACGTTTAAGTGCAGACATAACAAGCAGATCCTTGGAATGTCTGTTCCAGGACAGCAGTGTGGAGACCTAGGAGGATTCTGCTGGGGTTGCTTCTGGTAGCTCTGAGTCTAACAAAGGCTGGCTGTGACCTGTTTGTTCGTTTGTTTGTTTTTTCTTTCCAATAGGAAGAAAAACTTGGAAAATATGTTCCTACTAGAGAGAGAATTTGGCATACTTTTTCTGTATTGTTGCTGGCTCTCTAATCCTCATTTGTGAAAAGCTATAAATCATGTTTTGCTTTTTTAAACCCTTGATCACATTTTGGTCACACTGCTCTAATTTCTTTTTAAAGACTGATATAATTTCTTAAAAATTCGACTTTACTGACAGTGTCTGACTAATACAGAGGTAGAGGCTCACAGCCATCTATTGGACTGAGCATGGGGTCACCAATGAAGGAGCTAGAGAAAGGACCTAAGGAGTGGAAGGGGTTTGCAGCCCCTTAGGAGGAACAACAATATGAACTAACTAGTACCCTCAGAGCTCCCAGGGACTAAACCACCAACCAAAGAGTACACATGGTGGGACTCATGGCTCCAACTGCATATGTAGCAGAGGATGGCCTAGTAGGTCATCAATGGGAGGAGACGCTTTTGACCCTGTGAAGGAATGCCCCAGTGTATAGGAATACCAGGGCCAGGAATCAGGAGAGTGTGGGTTGGTGAGCAGGGGCGAGGTGGGGAGGGAATAGGGTTTGTTTGGTTTTTTTTTTTCAGAGGGGAAACCGGCAAATGGGATATCATTTGAAATGTAAATAAAGAAAATATCTAATAAAAAATAAATTTAAAAAAATTGACTTTAGTGGATTGTCTTCTAAAACTCAGAACATGTTTAGTCTTCAGATAAGGCAGATCTAGTTAGGTAAAATCACGAACCAGGTCTGGGTAACAAACTGTGTATTCTTTACCTAGGATCTGTGGGGTCACGGTGGGGACAGGGGCAGGGACTTAGCTGGATCTCCTTCCTCTTGCAGAAACTGTTCTCTAGGAGCACTTTCAGAATAATTACTAAGAATTAAAGTAATTGCTGGGAATAGAAACATTGTTTCCAGCTCTAGTGCATTTTTGCATCTGGGCCCTGCTCTGGTCTGAGGAGATGGTGTGGTAGAGGGCAGACAAGCACCGTGCCTACAGAAGCCTGGTAGGGCTTGGGTCTAGGCACATCTTGCACTGATCCGATACATTCTGGACACCCATCACAATGCTCACAGGATTATAAATTCACACTGCTCTTTATTAATTTTAAAAAATGTTGATTTTCATTGAAAGCTGGCTCAGGCTGTGCATTAATTCTACTTTGGTCCTCTGGGAACTTTCAGGCATTTCATATCTAGAATCTTCCAGAAGCACTTTGCCAATATATCCTAAATACTGGTTATATATGAGTGAAAGGATTATCATAATTTATGTTTTCTATTTATGTTGCTTCGTAGTTCTAAAAATGCACCCGTCCCTACCCTGTGTGTATCGGCATGACAGAGATTACAAGACATATGAAGACACCCCTTATAAGGGGTGACAACACAAATCAGACATCAAAGACCTACTCAAGGTCACAATCTAACACAACAAAACTGCCTACCAGTTCCCTTCAAACCTTATAAAGGGTGTACATTGTGTTCCCCAATATTAAGACTAACTTTCTGTATCCAGCTACTTGGCTTTGTCAGATGTGGGTGTTGCCCAGTGGAATGTTTAGGGACAATTATGTATTTTGTCTTATCACCTGCAAATAAAGATGCTTTGACATCTTCCTTTCCAATTCGTATCCCCTTCATCTCCTTATTACTTATTACTTATTACTCTAGCTAAGATTTCAAGTACTATTTTGAATGTGCATGGAGAGAGTGGAAGCCCCATTCCTGCTCTTGGGGTTCTTTTCTGCCTGTTGGATTGCCTGGTTTGGCCTCTGTGTGATGGTTTTTTACTTTATCTTGTTATAATTTATTTGTCATGTTGGGTTGATCGGACGGTTTTTGAGAAGAAAATTAATGAAGGCTGAACCTGCCACTCTTCCATAGGACTTACACTTTAAACACATGTATTCTTAGGGGACATTTGAGGATGAGGAAAATTAGGCCGCCTGTAAATTATAAGATCACCCTGTGTCATCTATTTCACTCTAGCCTCTGGCCAGTTTGGGTCATAGAAATCCAGAGAAAATGGGCACAAAATGAAGTCTAAGCATCCCTTAAAGAGCACATTTGAAAGCGTGATAACAATATTAATAGCTTAGTAACATAGTTTTTGTTCACGTGTCCCTCCAAGCTACTCTTGAATATGCAGTTTTCTAGACGTTTCCATGACAGTTTGGCTATATTTGAGACAAAGGCCATGTCTGATATTGCCCCATTGTGATAAAGCCTGGGTCTTTGTAGCAGGAGCTGTGCCTTTGCCAAGGGAGTGGACATTTAAGTCATGAGGTCATTGTTCAGTCTGTGGCTGCTTGTGCTGGTCACAAAGACAACACTGCCGTTTCTAGGGATCGAGATTGCCAAAACCGTTGTGGACAATGAGCTGCTTTCCAAACATTAGACGGCTTTTGGGGTTGGGAAATATTGTCTCCTGTGATGACACTTCTAGAAGAGATCTTTAGCACAGCAGGAATTTAGAGTAGTTGTTCTTGGGCACATGGAAGCATATATTACAACAGCGTCAGAGGCTTCTCAAAGTGAAAAGGCATAAAGTAGACTTTGTATTCTCCTGGCCTGCGGATGCTTCTTACCAAGTGACCTCACAGGGCAGAGGCATCTTGCAGTAGCATTTGTCTCTGCAAATGCAGACCTCATGAAACCTGGCTGTGAACCACATAGACACTCATCCCTAGTCGCCCCCAGGCATGCAGCCCATGGTGCCACATTTATGTCTTCGCTTCACTTGCGTGCTGGAGATATGCATGACATGTGAGGTTTGCCTTGCCTCCTGCTGAGATCTGTAGCACACAGGCTAATTCTGTTGCGCCTACCGGTGCATCATCTTGGACAAGAAGAAAAATGGATTGAATTATTGAATCCAACATGCATATGTTATTCTAGATTCTTTGAACACATTCCAGACCAACTGAGACACAATCTGAGTGAAGGGCCTGGGAATGTGCATTTTTTAAAAGTGGCCCTAAAGTTTCAGGGATTTGGTTGCCAGTCTATCAGATGATCTTTAAGATCATTCAGTTTTGATGGGACAAGGGACAATATCTACCCTGGTCATCAGGATTATGTGGGATAATAAAACATTCTTGGTTGCTAATCATAGCCACCATTGGGTTCCAATTAATTATTTCACTTTTGCCAAATGCCATGGCTTATTCACTAGTAGAAGGCAGATTAATGATCACAAAAGATTTGCCTGCAGAGCCTGCGGGGCTTTATTCACACATATTGTTCCTATTATGTTCATGGAGAAGAATTGTAACAATGATCTAACATTCTTTGTCTAAGTTGTGGACTTTCTATGCACGTATGTCCATCTTACAGATGTGAGCAGTGGGGCAGTAAGAAAACAATGAACATGCCCATGATCCCACAGTTGATAAGTAGAGGGACCAACACTTAAACCTAAGCTATCCAACACAAGAGCTTCTACTATATACTCAGTCAGCCTCTATACTACTTGGTTTTCATTGGCTTTTCCTCCAGGGATGAGGGGTGGTTGGAATGACTCCAGTTGGTCAGCAGAGCAGCTGCCCCCTCTGTTACACTGGCTGAGTTGGAGATATGTGATGGACATGTGGAATACTTGGGTCTCTCACTCAAAGGAGGAAGCAGCACAAGAAGGCAGACTGAGAAGAAACAGAACACACATGGGTAGCATGGAGTGAGTTGAGTGCAGATGGCCAGGGGCATGGAAAGCAGCCATGGCAGTGGCTCCCTTCCTGGACCAAAAGTCAGGGAAGGGCAAAGGAAAGGTCAGAGAATAAGAGGAGAGCCAGGAAACAGCGAGAACAGATTTTCTCCAGGTAAGGTGATATCAGCAGCGTCAGGAAGTGCTATGTCAGATCCCTGGAAACCAGAGACAGGGTAGAATTCTAACAGCTGTGGCGCTGCCTTCAGGAAAGGCTCCCATGGTGTTCAACGACTGAACTACTAGATGACAAGGTACCACATGGGGTTAATGTGCTGCATTAAATTCCCACAATCTTGTGCAATGCATTAAATAGGAGGCTAACACTATCGAAACCCCCCTCACATCACAATGGCTGAATGGCCAAGCAGGTGGCTCTGCTGTCTCAGAGGCCTTTGAAGTCAGTCCCAGTCTCAGCACTGGCTCACTCACTGCCTGTGCTCTGCTCAGCCCAGGCTGCTCTTTCTTTCTGGCCCCTGGCTACTGTTTGCCTGTATAGCCGCTCGGGCAGCCAGACTGGCCAGGCCTGCTCACTCTAATTTCCCTGTGAAATGAATGCATTGGGTCTGAGAGACTGAGGCAGGCTCCTGCTGCAGCTTTCTGACCCCCTGCCCCAACCCCCACAGTGCTTCCCTGCCAGACACACAAGGAAGAGGTGACTGTGGACTTCCTTATCATCCCCACAGGCAGCCTGGGTACCACCCACCTTCTTATCACATCATTTCCACCTGCTCCTTACCTGACTCAACACTGGCAATGCCAATGTGGGTAAAATTGATGTCAGGCTTTGTTTTTGGATTAGAGGATAATTATTATTTTTTTTTATGTAACTCACTAACCAGACCATTCTCAGGGGAAACTGGAGGGCCTTAGTGCTGGCTTCCAACCCCAAATTTGGCAAGACAAGAAGAGACAGTTTTGTAGCTAGGACCAAACTGTTCAGAGACATGGGTCCTTGAGACCATGATATCAGGAGAAGGCCTTCCAGTGCAGCGCTTAACTGCTGTTTCTCAGTGCTGGGAATCCTCTTCCCTGATGTTCTAGAATAGGCTTCAGGAAATGTTCCACACAGAACAAAAAGTTATGGTTTTGTAAGAAAATTTGTTTGTTTGTACAGACATTAAATGGGAATTTTGGCTTTATGTCATTAAGCAGAACACAGTAAAAGAGAGAGACAGACAGACAGACAGAGACAGAGACAGATAGAGAGACAGAGAGAAAGACAGAGTGAGAGAGATTTTCCAAGTCCCCCATTGATGTAAGCAAGTAGGTCAGGCCACATCCATTCGAATCCAGAACTGAAGATATGAATGCATATCTGGCCTGACCTTTTTCACAAAGCATTCTCTATCGTATAAGCTTGGAAGCATTCCTGTATGTCCCAAGATACACATAAGTAAGTGGGGGGGAGACCATTTTAATAACTGTGAGACTGCTCTTACACTCTTGGAGGTAATGTAAATGTGGTGTCTTGAGTCTGTATAACTTCTAAAGATGGTAGAATCCATGCATTTACATTATCCTTAGTCTCACAACAAGAGAGGGGGCTATTAACCTGGTCTTTGTGACAAAGAAAACATCCTAGATTGGTGCTACTTGTCATAGCTCTCTGGTTTGTCGTGGCCCAAGTAGACTTTGACTGAACATAGCTAGTGATTCTGACTTCCACAGTGTCTCTTGCTATAGCAAGTTTCATCTCCATCTCCTGCAGCCGTTGTCCAGGTACTTATCTTAACCTCTCCTGGACATTGACCATATTCATCCTACTTACTCCTTAGTCACAGTAGAACCTAGAATACTCTCATTTGTACACAGATATTCTACACCGAACACTGAGTGAATGCTATTGAAGAGAAACCAAGTGGTTCCAAGATAGCCAGGGTCCACCCAGTGGCTTACACTATTGGCTCTTAAAGAGTCTGAAGAAATATGGTGATGCCCCACAAAGCTATCATCTCCAGCTGTTATGCCTGTCAAAGAACTGAACCCGATTCCCTTTGTATGGCCCTAGATTACAGCAGCCAGTCTAGCAGTGATAAATATGGAGGTCACCATCCTTCCTTACCCAACCCACACCTGAGTAACAGTGCTAACCATTCCCACAGAGCACTAACCAGCTATGAGTACCCATAGACAGAGAGAACCCAGCATTTAAGGTTGGCATTTAAGAAAATGTATTTGCTCCACCTGCATTGTCCCACTGTGTGTATGTGAGCATGTGTGCATGTCCTCGTGCATGTGTGCATCTGCACACGAAAGTATGGCTAACAGGGCAGCTGGCGCTCAAAACCTTAGCATTGCTAGACATAAATGTGTCAGAAAGCAGCAGACTGAATCTTGAGTCTGCTCAATGACTGAGAAGAGAGAAAGACTTAGAAAGAAGTATTATGGTCCAGCCGGTATGAGAGTATCCATTAGCACTGAGCTGCATGCCTAAGAATGGCTCTGATAGTAAATTCTAGATTTTGTTTATTTTTCTAAACCTTTTTTTTTTCTGACAGAAACATCTGTATGTCTCTTGTACCTTTTGTGTGTTTGTTTTGTCCTTTTCTGGTTTGTTATTATTTTATTATTTTTTAGATGCCTGTTTGTTTTCTAAGAAGAAGAGAGGGTATGGATTTGGTTGTGGGGGAAGTGGATCCGAGAGGAGTTCAGGGAGAGAAAACTGTAATCAGAATATAATGTACGGAAAAACAAAACTATTTTCAAGTGAGAAAAAAAAGTTCAACTATTTGGTGTTGATACTTTCGTGGTAAGTAGTCATGACATGTAGAGGAGATAGCTCGGTCCCCTCTTATTGTCTATGATTTTCCAGCACAGCATTTCCCTAAGTCTGTAACAAATATGTACTGTGATCTGAGGCAGATTGATCACAAAGCTGAATTTCTGAGTCTTACCATGGGGCAGTGTGGGCAAATAATGCCCATTATGTTCAAATATAGGCTGATGCATGCAGACTACTATATTAGCCTTTGTCCTGGTCTATTTTATGTTGCTAACACAGAATCCCATGGAAGAGGTGACTGATAAATGACAGAAACTCACTGCCGCACACTTGGAGGTGGGAAATCTAGGGGCAGCATACCAGCACCTGGTTGCTCCTCTGGTTATGGCAAAGGAGAGAAGGAAAGGGATGAGGTAGCCCCTTCAGACTTTTTGCAGGGCTACAGAAGGCTATTTACAGAGGATGAGCTTCCATACCCTCATGACCTTTTAATAGCTCCACTTAACCATCTTGGAAATGGGAAACTTGGAAGGGGCATTTTTGCACTCGAACAGATGCTATAGATTGTCTAGCATGCTGTCTCACTCTTTTGACCTTTGACTTATGCAGACTAACTACATGCCTGTGGATTTGAGATTGGGGAACAGAGCTGAGGATTGAAGCCAGAGCCTTGTATGTGATAAACAGGTACTCTGTCACTCAGCCTTTTCTAAACTTTTATCTTGAGTCAGGATCTTACTTGAATTGTCACCTTGGCCTTGAACTTGTGATCCTTCCACCCCGTCTTCTGAGGCATCTGGGTTATAGACTTGCAGCACCGTATCAGGCTACACTATGAGTTTTACACTTACTGTACCCATCATTTCTCCCTTCTACTTCCAAGTGTAATGCCCGTTAGGAATAAGAGAAACATTTTTTTTTTCAATTGTTAAGTGAAGAAATAGAACTGACAACTGATTTGTGTTTTATTTTCTCCATGGTGCTCAGTGCAATTTCTTATGCATACAGCACATGGTTATTGGATAAAGTGATATTTTAGATTAGAAACAGATCCTCCACTATGTTAAATACCACCCACTTGCACACAGCAAGAGCCAGCTAAATACTAGTGGCTGTTAGTGGGTCGTATCTGGAAAATAGAAAAGACTGTGTTCCCTGGTGGCAAGAAGGGGCATCTAATATGGAGAGGAACAGGATAGGAACCAGAAAATTGGGCCTCAAAGTTGAGACAGTGTGCTAGATTGGGACCTAAAGGCAAACCATAGTTCTTGCTCTGGGTGCTCATTGCTTTAATTAGCTGGGCGTAATTGCTCTAATTACTCTTCGTGCCTTTATCATTACTTTTTAGGAGGATGAGATGACCCATTGTGGCCCTTTTGAAGAGCTTGCCATTCATAGAAGCCTCTTCCTGGAAATTTTGAAGTGGCATGATAGAAATGCTGCGTTTAAGGAGGCAGTGCCCTAAATAAGATGTCCTTCCCCATGTGGCCATCCCTCTTCCCAAACTGCCATCAGTCTCCCTCTCTGCATGTTTTTTCCCAGGCCTTGGAAACCCAAGTGATAGCAGCAGGCATTTAGTTACATTCCCTCTCAGCTCCTCCTCATCCCGTTTCCTTTTTAGTAGATGATAACAGAGATTCAAAGTTTCCTTGCAGTTAAAAAAAAAAAAAGTACCATATGGATTAAGATGTGTCTAATCTGGCGTGGGCACGTTAATGTATCACTTTAGAACTTTCCACCTTGGTAAACATTTCTATTTTTTAACTACTGAGTTCGCAGCCAACAGTATTCATTATTTTAATTAAAAAGATTCTGTGATTTCTTTTCCAAATATGGTGCTAAGTATTCTAGGGGGAATACCACTGCTTATAAAAAGAATGAGTTGTGGAGTAGCTTAGAGTATTATGCACTTCCTATTAGGTAAATGTGATCTATTATGTTCAAAGTAATCTAAAAATAGTTGCCTGTTTCCACCAGATGCTACATTGTTAGCTCTACTATTTTCCAGACATAATCTGATAAAGTAACTAGCATTGATCTGGTTCTTATTAGAGCAAACACACTCCATGCTTTACACCCGTAACTTCACAAATGTTCTCCCTGTGAGAGAGCTGTTGGCAGCATCCGCATTCTATCAATAAGAACTCTACTTAAGAAGTTCAAAGCGAGATAGCTAGAAAGGGGCAGCCCCGAGATTGCAGCTCAAGGAGTGTCCCTGCAGCCACAGCTGGCTCAATTCCTACCCAGACCTCCCTCCCTTCCTCTAGCCAACAATTGGCATAGACTAGTTTGAGATGCCAAAATTAGTCAAGATTCTTGATGGAAACACCATTAAGGATGGTATGCACCAGGATGCAGCAGCTTAGCCGTGGTGATAGAGGACCCTTGAATCTGTTTTGGGGGTGGGGGGGAGGCAAGGTCATTCTGTTCTTATGAGACTTTCTTTTTTAAGAGTTATTTATTTATTTTATGTATACAAGCACACTATAGTTGAACAGATGGTTGTGAGCCATCATGTGGTTGCTTGGAATTGAACTCAGGACCTCTGCTCGCTCCGGCCCAAAGATTTATTTATTCTTTTATGTAAGTACACTGCAGCTGTCTTCAGACACACCAGAAGAGGGCTTCAGATCTCATTACGGATGGTTGTGAGCCACCATGTGGTTGCTGGGATTTGAACTTAGGACCTTCAGAAGAGCAGTCAGTGCTCTTACCGGCTGAGCCATCTCACCACCCCAGACCCTTGAATCAAAGGCTATGTGTGCCCACCTGTCCTCAGGGTTCCAGTGGATGCTACAACCTTTACGCTGATGAAGGTCAAACTTCTCATCTCCAAAACAAATAAATTCAATCTGAAAACATGGGAGTTCCCAAAATCTAATTTGTTTCTTAGAAATAAATGTGACTATATACTTTTTACTTTTTAATGGTCTGTCTCTTGAAGACAGGAGACCCTGTCATCCTCTGCTCTCTTGCCACGTGCCACTTCTTTTGAGAAGGAGGGTGGCCTGAGAACTGTGAAAAATTCAACTGGACAAGTCAGCTCCCACACTCCCTGTGTGTTGGTTTGCTTCACTTTTCAGCATCGATTTCTCTGTCAAAAAAAAAAAAAAAATAAGGAGCACAGGGCTGGAGATATGGTTCGGTGTTTAAAATGCCTACATCTTAAACATGAGGGAGGACCTAGGTTCTGATTCCCAGAACTCCCCTGTAATTGCAGCCTTGGAGAGTGGCGCCAGGAGAATCCTTAGAGTCAGCTGGCTGATGAGATTAGCCATATTAGTAAGGTCTGAAATTTGTTGAGAGACCCTACCTCAGTGACTAAGGTAAAGAGCCACTGGGGATGGTTCTCAAAATAAACCTTGGGCGTTCACATCTACATGCATGTATGTGCACATGCATCCACACATATATGTGTGTGCACACACACAAGAGAGGGGAGAAGAGGAAGAGGCAGAGAGGGAAAAGTGGGAAATACCGTAACACTCTTGGAAAGTTTAGGCAACAGATGCTAAGTTCCCAGCATGGTGCTGCTGGTCTGTTGCAGGTGCTAGGCGATGGATTCTAGTTCTGTTGTCACTCGCTTCCTCTTGCTCCACTGCACAGTTTGATAATGCTGGGTTTGCTGATCAAAAGCATTTTTTTTTTTTTTTTTTTTTTTTTTTTGCTGATGGCCAAAGGCACTCTCTTTGTCAGCATTGATATTCTTGGGAAAGGCCAGTGAGGTATTTGCACATGGATGCTTTTTATTCCTACCGCGACTTGAACACGAAGTCTAGTTAGTATGAGACTAGATTTATTCTATGTGTGTGCACAACTGTCAAACCTGTTGGTAGGACTCTCGGCCCGCTTTGTTCCTTCAGGTCCTAGTAGATTAAGGACCATAGGTACATTTCTTATGGTCACAAGAGTTCTCTTTGAGAATTTTCCATCCCTTCTTTACTCTTCAGGTTCCTGAATATGAGTCTGGGGAATGTATGTGTATATGTATGTAGATGTAATATGTGCTTACATGTATGTGTACATATGTGATATGTGCATACATGTATATGTCTGTATGTGCACATATATGTGCATGTGTATCTTATATGTATTATATATGTTTTTATTGTGTATATGTATGTATGTATATATTTATATGTGTACGGGTCTATGTGTATGTGTGTATGTGTATACATACAGGGTGAGAAAATGTGTGCTACATTGTACTAGGTACACTGCTAAGTACTCTCAACACTATAGTCAATGAAATAAACCCACATTCTTTACTACATGGAATTTATAACTTCAGTAAAACTCAGCTTGATGATTTAAACAAATTCAATTGGAGCACATTCTGGACTCTCTGGTGACCATCTTGAAGCTTAATGTTGCTGTGAGGTTTTAGTGCCCACTGGCATGTGTCCATTGGTGCCCTAGCATCAACTAATGGATTTTGTGTATTACTATCAACTCAAATGACTGAAGTGACTACAATTACAAATGACCCTGTCCAGCCAAGGCCAGACCAGAAAACAGTATGCGGAAGCCTTGGTGACAATGAAGGATACATTGGTGCCTGAGGAGAAGCAGGTGAAATCTGAGTCACTGCATGCCACTGAGCAGAATAAGCTGGCTAGACTCTGAAGAACTGGGCCACAGGAAGGAAACTAATTTCAACACAATATACTTGCATGAGTTAATGTGATTCATTTGGATTTTATTGGGTTTGTGGCCTTGTTTATATTATTGGTTATAAATTTGTGCTGATTTTATAGCAGTGAAAGAACTTTAAACGTAAGGCATTCATAGTGTTATAACAATAATGATAATAATAATAACTTTTTTGCTAGCCATTGGGAGGTCTGAAATAAAATCTTTGCTTCTGTAAAAGAGGACAGTCCTATTATTCAAGTACAAATGTTTGCTCCAGAGAAAGGTTACCTACAGGTAAAATTCTTTCTGTATATATAAATAGTTTAGAAAAAACTAGCTATAACTTTGATTTATCAGAAAAAAAAAGAACTGTGTGGAAAGATA
>JADRCC010568344.1:657-21289 GCA_019843855.1 Hylomyscus alleni
AGAAAAAGATATGGTAGCATATTCTCTCCACAACAGAATTCAAATACCCCAAAGGATATGCCACATTTATATAGTTTGTTTAAATGATCTCTTCAGATCCTTATCTTACCACGTGCTTTTTTGCTATTCAAACTTCTTGCTGCTGTGATAAGGGCCAGTCTGCCCTGCGTTACCTGGTAGTATATGGAGCAGCATGCTGGGCTTGGTTATGTTTGAGTTATACCATTTTATAGGCAACTGTTTTGATCTGTCGCTCCATTTTGAGTATGGATATCAAGATAGAAAAGATAATCTTTTTTTGGTTGTTGATGGTAGATTTTGTTTGTTTTTGTTTTGACATGTACATTGATTAGTATTTTTGTTGTTTTTGTTGTTGATTAGGTATTTATTTTACATCCAGATTGTAGCTTATCCTCCCTCCTCTCTTCTTATTCCCTCCTTCTCATTTCCCCTCTTTGCCATCCTCCATTCCTCCCTTTCTCCATCCACAGATAAAAGGAGGAATACATGGATATCAACCAGTCTTGGCATATCAAGTTGCAGTAAAACTAGGCACATCTATTGAAGCCAAGACAGCCAAGTTAGAAAGGGGATCCAAAGGTAGGCAATGTAATAAGAGACAGCCCCTGTTCCCACTTTAGGAGTCTAACATGAAGACCAGGTACATAACTGTTATATAAGTGCAGACAACCCAGGTCCATCTCAGGTTTGCTCTCCAGTTTAGTCTCTATGAGAACCTAAGGACCTAGGTTAATTGATTCTCTAAGTTTTCTTGTGGTATCCTTGACGCCTCTGGTTCCTCCAATTCCTCCTCTCCCTCTTCCACAGGATTTTCCAAGCTCCACTTAATCTTTGGCTGTGGGTTTCTGTATCTGTTTCTCTCATTTGTGGGTGAAGCCTCTCAGATGACAATTATGCCAGGATCCTATCTGCAAGTATAACAGAATGTCATGTATAGAGTCCGGCATGGGCTCCCTCTCATGGTGTTATGGCTGGTTTGTGCATCAACTTGACACAAGCTGGAGTTATCACAGAAAATGGAGAGAGCTTCCCTTGAGGAAATGCCTCCATAAGATCCAATTTTAATTCATTTTAACAATTAGTGATCAAGGGTGGGAGGGCCCATTGTGGGTGATGCCATCCCTAGGCTGGTAGTTCTGGGTTGTATAAGAAAGCAAGTTAAGCAAGACATAGAAAGCAAGCCAGTAAGCAGCTTTCCTCCCTAGCTTCTGCATGCACTCCTGCCTCCAAGTGCCTACCCTATGTGAGTACCTGTCCTGACTTCCTTTGGTGATGAGCAGCAATGTAGAAGAGTAATCTGAATAAATCTTTTCCTCCCCTACTTGCTTCTTGTTCATAATGTTCTGTGCAGAAAAAAAAAATACCCTTACTAAGATGTATGGCATGTGTCTCAAGCTGGGACAGTCATTGGTTGACCGTTCCCTCAAATTCTGCTCCATCTTTTAGGCAGGGCAAATTTATAGGTTGCATTATTAGGAATATTGAATACCACTGATATACAGGAATATCAGGTCACAATACACTATAGGGCTATATAAGACCCTATCTAAAAATCAAAAACCAAATAAAGAAATGAAAATAAGTATTCAAGCTTATTTGTTTTTAAATGGCATTTTAAAACTAGATCATGACTTCCGGGTTTGTCTGTGTATGCATATGTGTGTCTGTGATATATATGTATTATAATTATATATATTTATAATTATATATATATTTATAATTATATATAATTTTTAAATAAGGGAAAGTTTTAGAATTCTGGGTTATAACACAAGTACTTAACTCAAAGGGAAATGAAAAAATCCTCATTTGTGAGTGTGATGGGCAGAAACTGTCAGCAGTTTCTCATCCTGTGTAAAGCACAGGAAGAGCAAGCATTCACCAGGACAGAGAGAAGGGTCACAAAATGACTTTTCCCCGCCATGACAATTAGAACTCACCCTGTCCTATGTAATCAGAAAATACCTTGGATTCTGTGCTTGGGCAGAGTATTTTGATATTAGAATGTGTTTTCTTTTCTTTTTTTTTTTCCCCTATGGAATACTACTTCTTTTTTGTTGTTGTTGTTGTTGTTATTTTGTTTTGTTTTTTTGAACATTTCTTTTTTTTCTTATTTTTTATTAGATATTTTCTTTATTTACATGTCAATTTCTCCTTTCTTAGTTTCCCCTCCAAAAAACAAATAAACAAACGAACAAAAATAGAATGTGTTTTCAATCGAATACATTGACCTGTAAATTCCAAAGACAACATTCTCTACTTAAGTGAATGATTCAGTGTGACTGCAAAGTCATGTAACCATTACCTATTCAAAACTGAAAGCACTTCTGCCTCCTCAGTCATTCCGTTTGTGTCTACATTGTGGCAATATACTGATGTATTGATCCTTTACTCAACATGGTGGGTTTGTCCTACAGTGGCATACATAAGTCAGCCTTCTATTGTTTTCTCTAGCTGAGTTATTTCTCCCTAAATGTATGTAGCACAAATCTTTATGTGCCCATCAAATCAATTTTGTTTTCCTCTAGTTTTTGTCTTTTATCCATAGTGTGTGCGCTTATGTGTAATTACTTAATTGAATATATGAAATAATTTTTCTTGGGGATATATGTTATTTCACTGTGCTTTTGTGTGCATTTATTTGGTGATTAATTATGTAAAGACTTTTTTATGTAGAGACTTCTAATAAGCTTCTTGGATCCATCTACTTTGAACAAGAATAATTTTACTTTTTAATTTTTATGTTGAGTATTATGTTATTGAGTTGTAGATTTTGAAAAACTAATTTTATTCTATGATCACATATCTACTGATGTGGCAAATACCAAAATAGGTGAAGTACTTGTCACAAATGTTGAATTTTTTTTCCTTTTGGGGCTTCTCAGTCCCTTCTTTCCTCCTTCCATTCTTTCCTCCTTGCTTCCCTCCCTCCATTCCTCCTTCTTTTAATCCCTTTGTTGAAACAATGTCTGTCTGTCTGTGTCTATCCCTCTCCCTCTCTCTCTTTCTCTCCCCCCTCCCTCCCTGCCTCTCTCTCTGTATACACCCCAGGCAGAGACTGAACTCCAATGTAGATTTCAAACTTATCCTCAGCAGTGTTATCGATTTCCCCCAAAACTTAGAAGATTGTCTTTGTAATATAATATTAGTATAATTACTAATTTATTCCTACAGTTTATGTATCTTGTATGCCAAGAAAGTTTTACTTTCTCTAAGATTATAAATAACTTTCCTATCTCTCATCTATAAAGATTAGAGCATAGGCTGTATAGAATATTCTCTTTTCTAATACAAAGAATTTAAAATAATAATTAACAATGTGAGCTGTAATAGTGTCCCATTATTAGAGACACAATTTCATTAATCACTCAAAATGGATTCTCATTATTTCATTATTTTTCTTTGATGGATTGTGTCTCTTAGAGAAATCTATGTCCTATAAGAAATGTGTAGCATTTCATGCTATTTAACATGCTTACTGTTGCTTCTCAGTTTCATCCTTTTATCATTAAACAATATATTTCATGTATGTATCATGTATTCCCATATTAAAAGTTGAAATAAACTTATAGATAATAATATGCATTTTTTTATGTTTAATAATCATTGATTACAGACACTTCCAAGCCCTGTGATAGCACACTGGACATCTGTAATCATCTATACTCCTAGTCCCTTCTCCCTTTATCTTTGGAAATTTTTCTACACAATGTCTATTACTATTACTTTTTCCATAGTCTACTTTATTCTGTAACTATAAGCACTTCAGCTATCTCATTTCTTGATACTGATTTTTCCTCTCTAGTTTACTTTTAGACTATTCACAATATTATACTGAAATTGCCTTCATGTAGCCATCCTGTTGTGCTTTGCTTTTATGTCCTGCTTGACAGTACATCTTTTATGGCAGTATAGCTTCTAATTACTATGTGTAGAATATCTCATAGAATTGGTGTTATTTGATTTATAATGACAACCATGCTTTTTACTTTATGTTTATTTCATCTTCTCTTTGTCCCTCTTCTTTTTCTTGAAAAAAAATAACTTTGTCACTTTAAAGATACTTTATCTCTATTGTTACTTTGTATTACAATATTTTATTTCATTATATTGGTTTCTGGAAGTTTCTGTAAATTTCCCTTTATATTAATTTTTACTTTCAAATGATATTGTGCAAGTTTTCTGTAATGAACTTTAAAAGCCGCTTCTTATTTTTGAGCTATTGTCTGAAGTTTTAGATTACCCCTAAGTTGTAAAATCTACAATGGAGGGTTGTTGTTACTGCCTTTTAAAAGATGTCAGTGAGATTACAGGCAAGTTAAAATTAGAAATACATCTTTGTGTGTGCTTGTTTTTCAAAGGAGATTCACAATTACAATATAGGCTGGCCTCTAAAGTCATGGCAAATCTACTGCCTCAGCCTCCTGAATGCTATGTCTCTTAGCAGAAATATGTCTCATAGTGAGCACACATTTATTGTGTGTCCAATCTCCCATATAATAGCATTTTGCATTGATTGACGGTAATTCATTTAAAATTTTCTTGGGAATATGATGCTTTTCAAACTATCTCCCTAGTTCCCCTTTTATTTTGGAGAGACATCTTTACATGATTTAGCATTGCAGCTTGGTTATTTAAAACGTTTCACCACTCTCCAGATCTTTCTATTGATCTCTTGTTTACCGGCTTTGGATCATTCTCATTATACAGAAATAGTTGATTTTCAGTTTTGTTCTTATAATCGTTTCAGTAATTAAAATATGATTTGTGAGTATATGTTAATTTCTTGGATGTATAGTTTTCTTCTTATCTAATGTTGTTAATTTTGATTATTGTTTTAATTTCTGTCCTCTCCTTTGGCGTATTTTTTCAGGGCTTATAGAAACTATTCTCACTTTCCCTTATAGTCCTCACAAAGCCACATTTTCACCAATTTTTAATTGTTCATTGGGCTTTTTTTTTTAAATCATTCAATGCTGCTAATTCTATTCTTTAATATCTAAAATTTCAGATTCTACATCTTTTTTAATGAAGCTTGATTGAGATCATTTTGTTATATTCATGCACTTATTTTAGAGTATTATTTTATGCCAGTCATCAGGATGATAATTTATTGCTCATGTTAGCAATGGCATAGCAAGCATCCTGTTTTCAGATACAATTTTGAAATACCATGAATACTTATTTTGAAAACGCATGTAGCACCCTCTTGTGCTTGAACCACTCTCTTGCTTTCTTCTTCACACTTAGGGGAACAGTGTTTTGTTACGAGGAAGTAATCCTCTGTTCTGTTGTGATGTTCATTTGTTTGAATTTCTGTGACATAAGATATTGCTGTGGAATTTAGAATTACATTTAACTCACTGTATATTCTACATTTACCTTGAACGGCACAGATTCCCCTGTCTTATTCAACTGAGTGCTGGGAAGGCAGGCATTCACAATCTTAGTTATAGTTCCTATTTGCTTGCAAGTAATCAAATAACTATGTTGGCTTCAATATAATCATGCTAATTAGAATGTAACTGAATATCACTGCTAAATATTATTTGTAGAAACATTTATTCACCATTTAAAATATTTGTTAAATGTTTTTCCATTTTTAAATGTTCTATTTTTATTTTTAATTATGTGTGCACATGTATGCTTGAATGTGGTTACGAACCCACAAGTGCAGGGCTTGTGGAGTCCAGAAGAGGGCATCAGGTCCCCTAGAGCTGGAGTTATGAGTGGCTATAAACCATATGAACCATTAGAAGTGTGTTCTGAGGAGTAATGTAGGGTCTCCTAGAAAAGCAGGAAGTGCTCCTCATTGCCATCCCTTCAGCCTGTAGCTGTTGTCTTGTATTCCTATTTAAATTATCTCATGTAATACTAACAACAACCTGTGAAAGACAGTATTCATTTCTGGGCTTCATAATTCTACTTTAATACTTTTAGGGCCTAAAACTTGGAGGCTCTGGGGTTTGTAAAATGCTTATTATTATAACATTTTAATATCTTGTGGAATATTCTACTTTCAAAATTGTTTCATTATAACATTAGGCGCATTCGTGCAAGCAACAGTAACAAAAAAGTTAATGATTTCTTACTTGCTAAGATTGTTGCTTTTAGAAATAATTGAGATGCACAGTCTCAATCATTTTGAAATGTGCATTTTCTCTTGTGTAGCACATGGCATACGGTACCTGTTCATTAAGCATTTTTATGATATCTTAAACATTAGATGTTAATTATTTTTTTTAAAAAATTGCAAATACACAGAAGGGATTTTGGACTACCCTGGAAACTAACTTGATACTTAGGGGATTATTTTACTTTTGTAAGACATAGAGTCCAGACAGACAAATATACAAATCAGGATTGTATCGCTCAATTATGAATTATGGAGTAACTGCAGAAAAGAAAGTCTTTTCCAACCCACGGGTTCTCCATGAGCAAAGCAATGGCAGGTAGAATTGCTTTTCTCTCTCTTTTCATGTCATAGAGGCAATACACTCTGGAATAATGATTCAAACCCATGAGAAGTTGTTCTAAATACAGCTGACAAAGGACGATGTTTTTCATGGAGGAGTGATGGAAAGGAAGCACACAGGGAGCTAGGAAGTTGTGGTTTGATTAGCATCATTATGTGCCAGTTTCAGTCCCCGAGCATGGCAGGGGTTTAATTGGACTTTTTATTTTTTTGTTTTTCTCACACAGAATAATGTTGGTGATCTTCTGAGACCTGCTCCTCTTCCTCCACAGGGGCTCACAGGTACTGATTCTTTAAAGTTGTCAAGTAGATTCACCTCTGGATAGTATCTTACCACTGTTCCTGTACCCCAACATTTGCAGAAGCTCTCCACCTTTATGTAGAGTTCTTCATAAGAGAATAGCCTTCAGTTATCTATATACGCTGAATCCCCTCATACAATATTTCAGAATGCTTTTTTTTTTGAGCTGATAAGGAGATTCCAGAAGTATCAGAAGAGTTGAGAACTCTCTGTGCTTTCATTGCTTTTATGCTTTGAAGTCACATCTAGAAATCATGATTAGGTAAGTCAATAGAACTAGAAATGCAGCCAGCCATGTGAGTCTGAGGTCTGGTTTGAATCCAAAGGTGACCAAAATTTCAAGAGTGACTGCCTGGTAGGGCCTCAATGGGAGAGGGTGTGCCTAATCCTGCTGGGACTCAAGGTAACAAGATGGGGTGGTTCCCAAGGGATGTTCCCCCTTCTCTGAGGAGAAGGGATGGGGGGAAGTGGGGGAGAGATTACTAAGGGTAGAAATTGGGATGAAGTAGAGAATGGGGCTGTGGTTGGGATGGAAAATGAATAAAAAATAAATTATTGAAGGAAAAAATGACATTCTGTCATTTACCCAGTGCTTAGAAATCCATGGTATTGAAGAAGCACTGATTATTATGTTCAAAGGTGCAGAGAAAATCCAGAGTCTTTTTTCCTAAGAAATTGACAAATGAGGAAAAAATGGAATTTAGAGAATTCAAAAGTTCCAAGAAAATTGCCTGGCTAGATCGGACTAGAAAAGGTATGGTCTGTTGGCCGGAAGTCTCTGCTGAATAGAGAGATAATGCAGCCTGGCTTGAAGTTGAAGTCTGTGACAATTTTGGAAATATTCATTTTATTTCTTGCATAAAGGTGGGACTTCAAAGTAAATGGATTTTCAGAAATAGAATTTTATTGATGAAATAGTGTTTCGGCTCTGTCTTCAGAGAAATTTCACAGAGCTCATCAAGGTGTGATTTAGAATAAACTGCATTCACACTGAGAGCCATCTTGAGATTCTAACCACCTTGTGTGTCTCAGTTCCATTAAATCAAATAGAGGAGGCATGAGAGAGCTTCTAGTAATGCTTATATTTTGGTTGGTAATAGTACTTTAGGCTAAGCCACATGTACCAAGTATCAGATTCCAGATAGAGTGATTGCCACAAGTCACTTTCCACATGCAGGAGAAAACTTGAAGCATTGTAGGAAGACGAGACACCGGGGACGCTCTGGTTACGCCGACTTTCCTCAGGACCAGCAATACTGCTATCGATCCTGATAAAATCAATTGTAAAATAAAGACAAACAAACAATCACAACATAAACAACAAAGGTATTCTGACAAATTAAGTTTCTGGGTGAGAAATCATGACTAAATATTTAGGTCAAGCTTTCTTTACTCTAAATATGCCCACAGGTAGAAGGGGGTGATTGCAATTGTTTTATGATACACTAGAACAATAGCTTTAGAACAAGAATATAATCTTAATTCTTGATCTTATTTCATCCTCACTGAACCTGTAACCACTAAACTGTCTCTTGTCTCATTCCCACATCTATCTTATCTTTATAATGAAAGTGTTCCTGGAATTCCATCCAATTCCAAAGTCCTGTGATAGCATTAAATTAGTTAATAAAAATCAGAACAAGTTAAAGGCATACTTAAATCTAGGTAGTAGATTTATGAATTGTTAAGTGATATTTTAAGTACATGAAAAGATCGTTTGGCCACTGCCACTCTCACTTGAGACCATAATCCATAAGTAACACACAGAGAGCCACAGCGGCATTTCAGGTATGCTGTGAGTTAAGCGATCCTATCTGCACTGCCAGGACAAATCTAGCTCTCTGTACTTAAATATTTTCAAATAATGGTCAACTTACACATACTTAACATATATTTTTCATATTATTTTTAAAATCTCATGTTTTTTAGATATTGGAAAATAACACCAGATTTCTGTTGGTTATCATAAACTTTGCAGCGATGTTGGTTATGCTAACATTTTTGTTTAGAGCTCTCATCACAGGGAACTCTCTGTCCATCATATACATTAAGCTAGGAGATAAGATTATCTGATAATGTATAACATTCTTTTTTTTTTTTTTTTTTTTTTTTTTTTTTTTTTTGGTTTTTCGAGACAGGGTTTCTCTGTGTAGCCCTGGCTGTCCTGGAACTCACTCTGTCGACCAGGCTGGCCTCGAACTCAGAAATTCGCCTGCCTCTGCCTCCCAAGTGCTGGGATTATAGGCATGTTCCACCACTGCCCGGCTAATGTATAACATTCTTAAAATATTGAAAATATTTGTCTAAGATGACTGTACTTTAGTGGTTGAGCACCTGTTGGCTTTTTGGCAAACCTTTTGTTTCACCCTCCATAAATTGAGTACACACATGCCCATATACACATTTTTAAGTGTAACTAATTTTTATTGATTTACTTTTTTATATAATTTGACCAGTTCTGACAAAGGAACTGGTGAACCCATCCTGAGAGTGAACATCTACATCAAGCCCTTACATTTTCTTGTTGCATTTTTAAGCTCTTGCCTGCCATCAGGATTCATCCTTGATGACACTATAGAATATTTCATACTTTCTAGAACTTGCATAAATTGAAGCATACTGTACATATTTTTACGTCTAGTTTTTACTCAATTTAATTATTTTGATATTTGTTTATGTGTTGACACTCACCAATATTTTATTCTTTTGTTTTGCTGAGTAATGTTCCATTGTGCGGGTCTAAAAATAACTATCATTTGTTTAATCTTTCACTCATTTTTTTCAATATGGGGCTATTACAAATAAACGAACATGAATGTTCATGCTCAAGCACCTATAATAACATATATTGTCATTATTATGATTAAATAATCTAACAGTGAGATGGGTGAATTACAAAAGAACACATAATTCTACATTCCTTGAGTGTATGGAGGGAGAAGGAAGGAGAAGACAGTAACAGAGAAATTGGGACATTGAGACTTAGACCATTCATGTACAGAATATTTTGGTTGTAGTTTTTTTTAAAGTGTGTGTGTGTGTCTGTGTGTGTGTGTATGTGTGTGTGTGTGTGTGTGTGTGTATGTGCAAATGAGAACAGATGCCCATGATGGGAGAACTATGAAATTCTCTGGAGCTGGACTTGCAAGCAGTTGTGACCAGTATGAAATGAGATCTAGAATCCAAAGTTGAGTCCTCTGCAAATGCAGAAATTGCTCTTAACCAATGAGCTGCCTCTCCAGCCTCTTGGTTAGAGTATTACAGATTATACTTTTTACTTTGTATTTAAGATGAATGTGATATCAAATTAAAGAATTGATTACTGATGCTATTGTCAGCATGTAGCACATACTGTATTAGACTTTTTTTAAGAACAGAATTCTGTCTTGTGACTGGAGCATTCCTAATTGCTGATGGAGTGATGAAGCAAACCCACTTTCTTCTTCCCTCTTGTTCCTTATCTTCTGATATTGTTACTTTCTGGAGTGAAAGGTTTAATTTTTGACACAGTAAATTTTTTGGATTATCCTGAACAATAATGTTCTCGGTCACTTCTAATTTGAAATATTATGGCACAAAGAAAAATGAAGGCATATTTAGCATAGACTATTGGTCATTCTGGCTCTGTATGGGAAATGACGCCTGCCTCTCAATTGCTGTTCTTTGGTTGTGACTCTTTGACCTTTGAAGAGACTCCCTATGATAACTTGCTATTTGTAACAAAGCAATTATTATTTTGTCTGAATCAGTGAGATCTCAAATATTTGCTTAGCTTATCAGTGGGTAGCACCTAGAATGTCAGTAGCCTTTTTCTACCAGTCTGTTAAAAAAAAGTACCTGTGGCTGCTTATGGACTTTGAAAGCTCATAGACTCTAAAATATTGCTGTTTCTATTGCACAGCATGACAAATCATTGACCTTTTTGGTGTTATCACAAAAGATGAAATGTTATTCTTCTGACTTTAGCATCGGATATTTGCACTATATCTGTTTATAAAATAAAATATCAAGATGTCACTCCTTTGAGTAGCCAGCATCATAATGATGGAGATTAATTTATTTATTAATTTGTGGGAAAATATGTATATGTCATTTAAGTATCTTTGTACAGCCATGTCCCCATGTGTAGATATAGACATAAAAGTATGTACAGGTGCCCATGCTGGTGTATGCATATTTATGTGGACCTTGGAGTTTAAGGTCCTTCCTTGATCACTCACCTTTTAATATGTTGGTACAGAGTCTTTTACTTGATTTCAAATCTTTAGAGTTCAGTTAGGTTACCTAGCCAGTTAGGTTCCAGGAATCCCTGTCTCTGCTGTCAAAAACCCAGGCTTACAGATGGACTGTGCCTCTGTAACACTGGCATCTTCCTCTGGGATCTTGCGTTTAGTAAGCACCATTGCACACTGCAGCATCCTCCCAGTCTCATCCTTTCTTTCATTTAGTACATGCATTTTGATTTGCATTAATGTATACTGAGAATAAGCCTGACCCATACTATATCCTGCAAGTGTTTCAGAAACCCTTATGGCTCTAAGAGCCTCATGTTTAAGGAACAAACTTCTCCTTTAGATAATTTCATAACCAGGGTATTTCCATTCAACTCATCTTTGCCAGGGCTCTGTTGTCAGAAACTGTTTCCTAAGTCATCTGTAACACTATGAGACAACGACTGCTATTGTGAAGGGTGCATATCAAATTTGCAGTGTGCAGCTAGGCTTTCAGACATGGATTTAAAATATAAGAAGGGAGAACATGGATACAATATAAAATCTTTGGAGTGACAGTGTAACAGACTGACCATCATTCTGGTGGTGTGGGAGGCCTGAGCTGAGAGCCTTGATTTGAAAATGAGGTGTCGTGCTGCTGAATGATGGTGAGCCTCAGTACAGCCAATAACAAACTAAAACACTATTGACTGTGTGACACCCCCCAAAAGAAACCCTCTCAATTCTCTCTACTTATGTGGGCACTGGTTCTCTTACTTTCTGAATCTTTGCTTCATTTGTATTCTATCTACAACTTTCCTTGAAAATCCTTTTATTTCTGAGGGACAAATCCTCTCCGCTACCCTCAATATTGTATACCCAAAATGCCACAGTCCCTGTGGGCTCCTCTCTCCCATCTATCTATTCTTGCCTTTGTACAGAGGCAGGCTGCTTCAGAAGTATGAAAGCCCAGTTTTATTGCCCTCATCTACACATATTCCAATGGTATAATGATTTAAATTTAGGTGACTTCTTGGTCCTTGATGAGACACACTGACCTCAATCTGTGTGTATCTCTCTGAACTTCTCTCAACTCCTGTTTTCCTCCCCTTATGTCATCACTAGATTCTCAGGATATGGTCTCTTTAAGAATCTTTTATGTTTGAATCATCCTATCAGGATTAAGTTCTTTGGAAGTCTGTTCAACTCACTGAAGAGTAAATAATCATTTAACCAATATAGAAAACTAATCTTTAATTATTTTTTATTCTACTTGAAAGAATTCTTGTGAACTCCCATCTTGAGGCTTCTGTCTCCACTTTACACATCAGTGTAGCTCTAAGTGCTTATTCCCCACTTTGATGTCCAGATTCAAGTGAAAAAAGAGTTATAGTTTTACTTTATGTGTTCAGATCACCAGTATATTTTTAGCAGGAAGAAATTCTGTTCCAGTTTAAGGCAATAGGTAGAACTCCAAAGGGGCCTATTACCTGGATGCTTATGGAGAATTTGGTTGTAGCATTAGAAGCTGTGCTTTCTATGCCCAAAATTAAAGTCTTGATTACTGCAGACACATCTGTAAGGTGCACACAAACTCCTTAGTTTTCCTTTTGGGCTTTCACAGCCTCTGCTGAGGCCTCAACATCATCTTTAACTTTCAAGACATAATTTATGCATCAGCTGAAATGGTACCAGGTAGGACCTAGAGATGTTTTTAATGGGGTGTTTTCTAATATTTAAAATCTTCCTGTTTAAGAAAAATCAAAGCTGATATAATAAACAAGATCTTTACATAAGTTCTTCTAAAGTCAAGATGTGTGTGTAAAGTAAAGAACATGGTGGTATAAACCAGCATTCCTGAGGCAAAGACAAGAAGATCATGAGTTGAAAACTATCATTAGATGGTCTCAGTGCAGTTTGAGCTACAAGAGATTCTGTACCCAAAACAAAAACAAAACCAACCAAGGAAAAACAACTAATCAACCAACCAACCAAAACTCAAAACAACAACAACAACAAACCTCCACAAAACCAGAAATCTTGACAAACCCATCTTTTAAAAAGACAATTTGTATTATCATTTATGGAATGTAATTATGTTTGTTCTTCAAATAACTTAGCTACAAAATCTGCTTTTTAAAAATGTGATTCCTTTAAGAAGTCAAGAATTAAAGAAATGTTTGTAAACAAAGAATAGGAGCCAGTCAATTAAGCTTCAAGGAAAGCTTTTTATTTTTAAACTGGAGTCACACAGCAATAGAATAGCATTCACTGCTAAGGTCCCTATTAGTGAGCAAAGGGCAGTGTTCCCAGTCAGGAAAGAGAAGTCAGTCTTACCTAGAAAGTGGGTGTGTAATGTGAAGTTAACATGTTACTTCTAGCTGACAGCTAGCTGAAGGTCTGAATCAACCAAGGTGGTAAGAAAAAAACAAAGGCTTAAAGTTGTTGGCTCTGCTCAGAGCTGTGTGAATCTCTGGGCAGCTGGGGAAATGCGGATTCTCCACCTTGCCTACCAGTTCTTAGCAGTATATAGGAGGTGTCTGCATCTGTAACATGAATGGAGTCTATTTTGTGTCCCTTCCATATAGAAATGGAAATGGTGAGATATTACTTTAGGAGCCTAGCATGTCTGACAGAGGAAATGTGTGTTTATTTTGTTATAGTTTCTCTTGATGTCACGTGACAGAAATATATTGTAAAATAAAATCATTTTGACATGGAGCAAAAACATAAAGATGAGAAGACTATTTCTTCACTCCCAAGGAGAAATTTTAATAAATGACACACAGCAAAGAATAGAGTAGAGCAGATAGTCACTGTTAGCTGTTATTCTGTTCAAATGAGTTACTGCAGATCGTTTTGTCCATATACCTTTGATAAAATCACTGAAGATCAATGAGTAGACACAATGGGTAGATGGCTCACACACATAATTTTTGAATAGTGCAGTTTTCCCAGCCAGATTACTTAAGAGGAAGTGAACTCTTTTGACCTCAGTGTAGTGTGAGGTAGGGGTCGGAGGAGGAGTAAGGAGAACTTTTGGATTTGCTAGCCTCTGGTTTAACTTCAGGTTCAATGTGAGGCTTAATCTCAAGGGGAAAAGAAAACAGAATTATAGAAAAGAAAATCCAGTGTTCCCTGGCTTCTGTATATGTACCTCCATCAAGGCAGCCAAACACACACACAATCATATGACACACACAAACACACATTCACACTAACTAACAAGCTAGGTAGCTAACTAACTAACTATATAAATAATAAAAAAGGTTAAAGTCATTGAATAACTACAATTTCCAAAATTACTGCAAGGTCAAGAGTAGATTTAGTAACATGATAATGCAATACAAATTAAATTAAAGAAGAATATTATTATACCATTTACATGAACTACAGTATTTATTGTTGGGAACATAGAGAAATGCTTACTCCTCATCAGAACAAGTACTGCTTCATTTACTGCTAAAATTTAGTGTATGTATATTTTTATATTCACTAATATGTTACTTCTATGTGTATATATTAAACAGAAACTAAAGATCTGTGTAAAATGACTCTCTTGTAATGTTATGCATATAGAAAAGATAGAACATATTTTGAAATAAAAATTTAGTCATAAAGTTATATCCTATGATACCGAGGATAGAGGTAATAGGAAGAATGGAGTAGAGTCTTTAGCTATTTACTGAAAAGAATTGTTAGCAACTTTAAAGTAAAGTTTATCTAAATACTTGAATTGTTATATCACTATTCAAACATGATTTTATATTTTTACATTTATAATAATGACTTCCACATGTCAGTATATCTAACATGAAGTGACATGTGGAAGACTTGGTTTGCTTTACTTAAAGACTGGTAATACATGTGATAAGGAGGGGAAGGAAGCCAGCAGAAACTAAACTAAGTGTAGACATGTACTTAGAAATAACATCTGGGTTATTAAAATTATTTTTTTATTTTTGGAGATGATATAATAACATCAATTCTGCTTTCCCTTTCCTCATTCTAAACTCTCCCATACACTCCCTCCTTACTCTCTTTCAAATTCACTCTTTTTCTTCCTAGGTGTTGTTACACTTCTATGTGTATATATTAAACAGAATCTAAAGATCTGTGTAAAATGGCTCGCTTGCAATGTTATTCATATAGGAATATATATATATATTCCTAAATATAACATGCTCATCCTGTATAATGTTACATGTATGTATGTTTTCAGGACTGGTCGGTTGTTATTGGTATGCTCTATTCTAAGGAAAACTATTTCTCTTCCTCTCATGGTTCTTGATGTCGAGTTGATGCCTCCCCACCACACAAACACACACACACACACACACACACACACACACATACCATTTCCTTTAGAGGGTGAAGCCTACTTTAGAAGGCTTATGCCTACTGTCATGGACTCATTTTAAGATGATGCCTAGTGTTTCAGTGACAACTATAAATATTAATGTTGGATTCAGCTCAACATTATATTTGCTTACTTGTTTGAGTCTTTGCTCATTTCTTCTGTGACTTAATCAACTTATAATGAAAAATGGAGCACAACCTTGAAAGTAATTGGGGAAATCCTTAGAACATGGGCTCCAGATGCATGCTTTCAGTTCGATTTTTATGAACAATAATGAGATATCACATTTGGTATGTGGACAGCTGTTCATGACTGAAGGGTTTATGTACTCAAGCAGAACACTATCAATATTCTTACTGGGTTGGGCCCTTGAAGAATATGCCTCATTTATCTCTATGACAGAGCAGTTAATTCTTTCACTTGGACAAAATACAAAGCATTGTTGAGTATTGTCAAACTCAATAAGTCAATGGTAATTTCAGGCAAAGAAGAAATTGTTTGTTTTAATTGAATCCCACCAGAAGACCTAAAGAAAAAAAGATCTGTGGCATAGGAGCTTGATTGCTTCAATCTTTTCATCTGTACTTTTGTTAGACACTTGACTGAGCTACTCAGTAGAAGAAAACATACCACCTGAGGCACTGTCTGACTCTTTGCAGGCCATGTAAAGGTTCAAAGATTCTGATGCAGAATAGTATGTCTGGATTCACATACGTATACTGATAATCCATGTATCACCAAGTGTACCAAATGATAATTGTGTTCCTGAAACTAACAGAAATGAGAATATGTTAAATATGACATTTTTGGGGCAGGACAGTAGTTAAATATCTAAGTGAGTTTCCTATATTCACCTTGACTGTCTCATGACCCCCTACAGCTACAGCTTCAGCTCACTCTCTGGCATTCACAGACAGCTTCAACAACATGTACATTTACTCTCATAGCAAACATATATTAAATAAAATAAAATAAATTATTTAAATGTCCTAAAAATAACATTGTCCTTGGTGACGGGACTCTGAGATCAACTGTCAAACAAAACTAAATGAGCTTCTCGAGGCAGAGAAGAGAGTCAACCCTACCCCAGAAACCTCTCCTCCCCTTCCAGTTACTGAAGCAGGCCGACAAGCATGGCCTGTGGGAAGAGTGCATCCACCTGTCACCCAAGCATTCTCTTGTAGAGGCTTGTAACTCAAGAGCAAATGTCCTGTCAAGGTGAGAGAAAGAGATTAATAATTAAATAATAACAGTAAAATTTTAAATTTTCTCATGGGAGGAGATAGGAACATGCCTATTCCAATAAATATGGGAACATATTTTTTTTTTCTTTTTGGTTTTTCGAGACAGGGTTTCTCTGTATAGCCCTGGCTGTCCTGGAACTCACTCTGTAGACCAGGCTGGCCTCGAACTCAGAAATCCACCTGACTCTGCCTCCCAAGTGCTGGGATTCAAGGCATGCGCCACCACCGCCCGGCCTGGGTACATCATTTCATATCTAACAGTTTGTTCTTCCTTTATTTCTGACTGTAATTCCTTCTTTTATTCCTTCTAAAATTTACCAAACATTTGTTGATTTCCTACTGCAAGTCAGGTACTAATCTAGTTATTGGATACATTGATTTTCCCCTTGTGGCTTTAATAAATTGCCACATACTTCATGGCTAGAAACAACATATATTTATTCTCTTTGATATGTACAAGCCAAAATTTAAACTGAATCTTATACAGTTAAACAAGTTGCCATTGGACTGTGCTCTCCTGAGACTCTTGTAAGGATAAGCCCCCTACTATTTTCACTGCTAGTTTTTGGTATCTGCCATTTTGTCTTATCCATAGGCTGTTCTCTTTCTGTGGTAGTTTTTTTCTTCTGCTTTCTTTTTCTTGTGACATGCAATGTGTCAGAAGACCCCATTCAGATAACTCCAACATTAGCTGTACTGAGTAAGGTCTTTAATAATATGTATAAGTTCCTTTTGCCATAGAAGGTAACATTCTTGCGCTTAACCATTTGAGATCTAGATATCATTAAGGACAGATATTCTGTCTGCATTAGTGGAAATAAATATGTTGAGCTTCTGTAGAGCCATGCTCTGGAATATCTACAGGAGGCCTGCTGTGTTGTTGTTGTTTTTTTTTTTTTTTTAATTTTTGGAAACCAAATAAAAATCATTTTCTGGTAGGAAATTATTTAGAATTAATTCCCTCCAAGTACTAGTTTCAGTTCCATTGAGTGAAACACTAACCGAACATTTGATTTAATATATAAAAGCATATTTAAATCCAATGCAAGGATAGGTGTCTTTCTATGCCAGTAATAGGCTGGACAAAGATGACATACACAGACATTACACATATATACATCACATACTCAAACAAACACACATACATATTCACAAAAACATACAATCATATTACACACATACATATATACATATATCACACACATGCTACACACTTACACACACAAATATATACATATTACACACACTCATATACTCACATAGACAAGCATATGTTACACACATACACACATACATATCACACACTCACACACACACTCCCAGGCTTAGTCCAAAGATCCTGTAGATATTTATGTAGCAATATGTTTTCTTTCAACCAATGATGTTGAAATGAAGTACTTGTTTTGAATTCAAGGTAGGCTTCAATATAAACATAAATACTGTTATAAGAAAGAGAGGGAGAAAGCTATATGGAGACAGAGGACAGGAAGATAAAGTGATCCTCTAACTAAAACGTGAAGGTAAGAAGCCTCTGTTTCTGGAGATGGAGAAAGATGTTGCCTTGAAACAAATCATCGAAGGAACACTGCTTTCAATCTGGATAAAACCAGGCAATATAAATTCTCTAGAGGCTTTGGAGGGAGTGCAGTGCTGACATCCTTAATATGGGTCCCATAAACTAATCAGGGACATTTAACCTTCAGACATTCATTGCTGACAATGAACAAATGTGTATTGTCTAAAGCTAACTGATTTTTTTTAATTTATTAAAATCACAGTATTAATTAATACAACTATTTTAAGGTCTGAATCTTTTTTTTTAATTTAATGTACCAGAAAGCATACTTACCTGAGAGCTGTGAGGCAGACTACATATCTGCTGTTTTCTCATCAAGCATAGACCAATTTATTCTTAAGCCCAAGTCTTCTGTCTCCACCATATATAGCATGGCTTATTTTTACATCCTAACTACTTAAGAGAAAGGAATCCCTATATTTCATCTCCAATGCATTATAAATATTTAAACACCTAGTACAGAGTAATCCAACCAGGAAAACAGCATTAAGGTAATTTACCTATCCCGGAACTCAACTTTCTGCCAGAAAGAGAAGTAATGAGACAATCTATTCTATTCTACACATAGTCTGGAGATCCAGTTCCAGTGAAGAGCCCAGGTCAGTAACATACATTGTATCTACTTTTCATGGCTCATTAATCTCCTTCATTCTGGAACAGCTCCTCTGTCTTTCTGAGATTTTCATCACCAGCAATTTCTTAAAGAGTAAGGCCCAGTTGTTTTGTGTTGAGCCCCTTAGAGTGGATTAACCTGATTGTTTCCCTTTATTATTGTACTTAGGGATTCATTGTAGGCATAAATCACATAGAAAGAATGCCTGGTCCTTGCTAGTCATTGTAGCAGAATGTACATGCAGTCAGCTAATTCCACTTGCAGAATGTGAATGAGAAGTATGTGAAAGTTCATCATAAATTATTGCAATTTTGCATAAAAGATAAATTAATTTCAACTTTAAATTTTATATCCTTAATATTATAGAAACTGGTAAGTATATATACATGTAATATGTAGCATGTGCCATAAGATGTAATAATTTGCAGATATTTAAAGTTGCTTATGTATGAAAATCATAAAGTTTGGGGAAGAAAATAATGAATAACTGAAGTGCAAATAATGGTGGATTAGAACAAGTACTGTTTGACTTTTCTTAGGAGTGTGTGAAGAAACTTCAGTTTATGCTAGATAAGGAATACATGGTGGAATAAATAAGCTATTCTAACAAAGTCCAAATTTGCAATAGATAAGTGTATTGGATTCACTCATACCAGAGTATGAGTGAATTATTACTTACAAGACATCAATAACACAAAGGCTGCTACACAATCTAACAGCTCAACCAAGCATGAAAGCTGCAACCCTGAAGTTCCTTGGACAATGTGTAGGCAGCTCAGCTGGTCAAAGTCTTACATGAGTAACTTGACTGACCAATGGAGAATCCTCTTCAACCATCTTCACTCTGAGAGGTGCCTTCAGGTTTTGTAAATTTTAGAAACTTCCTGAGACTTGTGGATTTACTTTCTGAGTCTTAAGGAATCTCCTTAAAGGATAGGATATTTTAATTCAGATTAAATTGCTGAACACTTGCTAGGTATCCTAGAACACAGCATTAATTTTCTCTCTGTCTCTTACTGATTGTGTGATTTCAATAATACAGAACTATGATGACAATTAATCAATATATATTGATAATTGCAATGTTCCGTGTGATGTCTGGAGTGGTGTGTGTTATTCCATTAATCCTTGTAATAAAAATATGAATTTTTGGGCGGTGGTGGCACACGCCTTTAATCCCAGCACTTGGGAGGTAAAGGCAGGCGGATTTCTGAGTTCGAGGCCAGCCTGGTCTACAGAGTAAGTTCCAGGACAGCCGGGACTACACAGAGTAAACCCTGTCTTGAAAAACCAACCAACCAAACAAACAAACAAAAATATGAATTTTATTATGCTTTTATTCTCATTTTTAAGGTGAGATAACAGCAGTTTAGTGTCACTTAACTTTAACATCAAAAAGCTAGGAATTATTGGAATCAAGAATTAATATTCGACTTGTAAGTCTTTTAGTGTATTGTTTGCATCCTTCTTCCACAGCATTGCTAACCATATATCTGTGATCTAAAACTGGTGGCAAAAACCTACTTGTGTTGTAGAATCTTTGATTTAACAAAGAATACCTCTTAAATTTATGACTGTCTCTGCTTAGGCATATAATAGACAATAATCTTATTCTTTTCCAGTTGTCACTGTGCCTTTGCATTCTTGAGGGAGGAAGAAAAGAAGTTAAACTATTTTCCTGCAGAAGGCTCATGTACAGATACAAATTAAAACAGCAACCAACAATTCTTTCAGTGCCTCTTTCCTTTCTATATGAACACTTCCCTCTAAAGTAATTGTTATAGAGAGGTAGATCTTCACCTAGTCATGCAATGAGTCCACACTTGTCAAC
>JADRCC010568345.1:0-12421 GCA_019843855.1 Hylomyscus alleni
TCTGCCATTAATCTTTGTCATCAACCCCCATTTCTTATATTTAACTGAAGATAGGGTACTTTATAAAAGTATCCAGCATTTATGAAGTGATTATCATGTGCTAGTTTTGACCTCCTTTTAACTCTGAAAACATTGGGGTGAGCCTCCAGCAGGCTGCAGCCACTACACAAGGAAGAAGAAAAGGGCATCTGCTGGGGACATAGGAAATACCTGAGCCCAGCATGGAGGGTGTTTGGTTTCCTCTGACCTCTTGACATAGGTGCCTTGGTGGAGAGCATTCACTGGGATAAGGAGCCTACCAGTTTGTTCCTACTGTATCATATGAGAATTTCAGCACTGGAAAAAAGGTAGGGTCTATAGCACAAGGCCTACCTTGGATTCCAGGGCAGACTTTGATGCATCGGTACCTTGGTTATGTCCATGGGAATGTGTCCTTTGGCTGTACAATTCCATGAGGTTTTTCAAGTTTTGCCTCCTTATTAGTAATTTTTCTTTTTTTTATTTTATTTTATTTTTATTTTATAATGAACAAATAAAAACAACTAGAACAAACCCCTGTTACCTCCCCCCTCCCCATGTCTGCCACCCTACCCTCTCCCACTTATAGGCCCTGTCATTCCCCTACATTGGGGCACAGAACCTTCACAGGGTCAAGGGCCTCTCCTCTACTATACACATGCTGCCAGCACAATCAGTCCTACCATGTATAGTCCTTGGTTGGTGGTTGAATCCCTGGGAGCTCTGAGGGCATTGGTCAGTCCATATTGTTGTTCGTCCCAAGAGGCTGCAAACCCTTCAACTCCATTAGTTCTCTAACTTCTTCATTGGGGATCCTGTACTCATTTCAATAGATGGCTGTGAGCCTCTACTTCTGTATTAGTCAGGTACCTTATTAGTCATTTTTCAACTCTCATACAATTCCTTGAGTTATTTCCTTCCTCATTAATTTGATGATATGATTTAACTTCCTCTATATGATACTACTAACAATTATGACAGCTACTCTCTGTTCATGGAATCCACATAAGCATGTGTATCTTTTTGTGGAAATTACCAACAACTAATTACTTCGTTAATTTTTATAACAGATTATATAGATCCCACAGAAGTGAGTTTATTTGCATCAACTTGTGAAAAGCTCATATATGGGGAAGTTTCTTGTTTTGAGTAAAACAATTCTTCCTGAAGAGTTGAACCTCTCACATAAACATGCATTTCCCTTTGTTAGCCATAGATGGTGATGAGGTTATACTGACATGGCTTGATGGTACAAGGCAGGAAATGGCAAATCTGACCCCTAACCTCTTTACCCTGCACAATTTTTGTCTAATTTTGTGATTTAAAACCTGTCATGGAGAGCCCCAGGAGTGACATCCTTGGGAACTGCAAAACAATTGTTTTCAAAATGAATTGTTTAGAGGCTGTCAGGCTCCTAGACATTGTAAATGTAACCTGTAATTGGAATTTTCTTCTTTTTCCTGATGTTGAGAACAGGTAAATTAAAATCAGATGTTCATTTCTTGCTACTTAAGTCTGTAGTTTACCCATCTTGTCTTCTGAAAAATAGGTATAATTAGATCTCTTGCATAATTTACTCAGTTTTCTATAAAAAGCAGTTCACAGATTAGTTAGAAACTAAAACTGCTGACAGGAAAGACTCCCAATTACAAAATGATTGATTAATTTGTTGTGGCTGAAAAAGTGTTAGTATCATATTTTCAGATTGTAGGATAGAAAAGTAGATAATGTGTCTCTGAGTGTCTAGTGTGTTAAAATCAAGGAGCAGACAGTTCCTTTGAGTTCAAATCATTCAGTTGTGTTTTCCATTTTGTTTTTGTTCCTCAGGGGTGCTGCTCTTGGAAAGGTCACAAGAGTATTCTCACTCCACGTTTACACAGAGGTGCAAATCTGTTTTGGTGCATCGCTCTGGACCAGACCATCGTACTATTGTGCTTCCAAGGCAGCAACATCAGCACCATGTGATGTAGCAGTAGAAATGCCAGTTCTGGTGGCCCACTAATGACTTCTGGATCATATACTTGTGGGTACAAGAGGCTGTATTTTAAGAAACCCTCAAGGCTTCAATATGTGTCCGTTTAGAAAGACTTTAGTGGTAGGTTCTTCTCTAGGGCCAATGACCTCTGTATTTACTTCTAGGTTTTTGGTTTGATAATGATGCTGATGTTGGCCAAAACTCTAGAACCACTGATCTAAAGAAGTTTGGTTTACATAATTCCCCAACTTTTGTTACTTGTATCATTTCATTCCCAGGTAGAATTACTAAGTCACAGAGTATGGAATGCTAACATTACAATGTAAGCAGTTCCATAAATATTCACTTCAGTTAGGATCCCCAATATCAATTGAATTCAATATCAATTGAAGTTTGAATGCTTTGTATCCTACTTTGTTAAAGACTTCTTTCTTAAATAATCCTACTGTATATAAAGCAATATCCATTTGTAGCCTTTACCTGAGTATCAACCATGAGGTTTAGCAACAACTTTACATACTAATGGATGTATTAGCTCCTGGAGTTAATTGCTCATTTTTTTTTTTTAAATTTGGTAATTGTTGTTTTTTAGGAGTTTTAGAAAAAATTCCTGATACTTTGAAAATTTTATGTTTCTTTCAGTTAAAAAAAATGGGAAGAAAGATATATCTTGAAGACTCTTTTATTATGTTTATGTATTTATTTATAGTATGCAGGCATACATGTGTGCTTGTCTCTCTGTGTGTGTGTATGTGTGTGTGTATGTATGTGTGAGTGTAGATATGTATGCCCTTCACAATGCACACAGAGGTCAGAATACATCTTTCTAGAGTCTGTTTTTTTCTTCCACCTTTTCATGGGTTCCAGGGATTGAACTAAGGACATCAGGTTTGCATAGGAACTACTTTTACCCCAGGAGCCATCTCACTAGCCCTGTGTTATGTTTGTGATATCTTTCAGTGCTTATGATTTTATTATAGCTATTTCTAATGTATTACAGAAATAAGCTTATAATTTTAATGCATGTCTTCTTATTTATGAGTTTGCTTATATGGTGTCTTTGAAAATTCTTTATGTAGGAAACAGATGTTTTATTAGTATATGCATGAGTTTTGTCTTCAATATTTAAGTTTTTAATCTATATGAAAATTATTCATGTATGCAGATATCTAAGTAGATAACATATAACATAAGTACAACATATACATTTAAATGAAGGTTTTTCCATGCAGAATAAAACAGCCATTTAAAGGGTACAGCACAGGCTTTGACAAATGTGTTCACACATAACCACACATAACCACAGTCCAGCTGTGGAGACTTTAATCATCTTGGTAATCTTCCGTGCTTTTGCAGTCAGTTGACCAACTGACCACACCTATCCAAGCCCTGATCCCTTTTTACAAGCACAGATTAGCTTTGTCTGCTCTACAATTGTATTTCAATCGGTTCACTTGACGTATGTTGTTTTGCGTGTGTCTTCTTTTTTCTACCATAGTTAAGATCCAGCCCAGGGATGACTAACACCCATGATAGGCTAGACTTTCCCCCCTTGATCACGAATTGAGAAAATGCCTTACAACTGGATCTCGTGGAGGCATTTCATCAATGGAGGCTTCTTCCTCTATGATAATTCCAGCTTGTGTCAAGTTGACACACAAAACCGGCCAGTACCTAGGTTCCATGCAATATGTATCCTTGCCTGTTAAATAGGCATTATTCTTACTTTTAACTATGGTGGGAACATTGAGGTGAACCTACGTTTTATAGTTGTGTAAATATGTGTTCATTTCCTTTGGCTTCCTGGGGTAGTACACAAGAATGATAACAAGGATCTAATTTTGTAAAATATTACCAAATCACTCCAAAATGGTTGTATGTAAATGTAAAAATATTTTACATTTCTCCTGGGCCTATATGAAAGTCTACCATTTCTACAATCTAATTCATGATATCATCAGTCTTTCTGATTTTCAAAAATTTGAGTATGTCTGTAGTAATATCTCACGGTGGTTCTGTTGGCACATAATTGATTTTTTTTTTTTTTTGATACATGGTAGGAGTTCAGCTTGATTCTTACTTTCCATATGGACAACCTGCTGTCTCAGCACTCTCTTGTACACTGTGTAATTTCCTCATTGATAGGTAATGGCAGTTCTACACTGATAGTTCCTGAGACAATACTAAAACTAATTAAAACTTACATAAAGACACACACTCCACTTCGTAAGAGCTTATAATAAAATGTTGAAGTTTATCAGCACATTTAACTTTGAACTTCAAATGAACTTCTTTATTTCTTTGTGTAGGTGCTTGTGCATACATGTTAATGTGTGTTCTGGTGTGCATTTGCCAGTGGAGGTTAAAAGGAGATTCAGTTGTCACTGCTTAGTTACCATCTACTTTATTTTTGGGACAAGCTCTCTCATCGGCCTTCAGTTGACCAACTAGGTTAGGCTGGGTGGTCAGTGAGCTCTGGTGATCTGCTTGTCTTTACCAGCCCAGAGCTGGGATTACAGATGCATGTTAGCACAGCCAATGTTTTTCCATGGGTTTTGGGTATGGGACTTCAATTCTCATACTTGTGAGGTAAGTACTTTACTGACTGACCCAAATCCTAGTCCAAATCAACATTTTGATGAGCTTTCTCCAGACATTACAATTGCCCTAGCAAGGTTATCTCTCATCCAACCCCAATATATTCTTTCCTTATTCAGGGTCCTAACCTATTTTCTTAAACACATATTCTTTATCATAAAATTTCAAATGTTTGTTTTTTCAAAATGTGTTTTATTTGGAAAATTTGATGATCTGTTCTTCATCTAAATTCCAGATACCTAGTTGACCACACTGCAGACAGTACACATACCTTTTTGTTTTAAACCTATGCTTCATTTTTTTCCTAGTTTAAAAAAATAGTATAAATGCAAGGGAGATAATTGCAAACTATAGAAAAACATGAAGGCTAAAATTAAGTATCTTCTACAGTTTTACTTTTTAGACATAATCGTATAGTATACTTTTGTTTCTATTTCCTTATTAAAATTTAATGTAGTTGTTAAGGCAAAAAAGCACAATAGCTTAGTTTTGTGCATTAGTCTTTAATATTTTCATTTTGATTTCATTCCTAACTGTCCTTTCACAGTGAGCAAATAGAATGTTCTAAAGCAGTACTAAAGGTTTTGGATTTGTTTTTGAATTATAAGGCTAAAATATAATAAAGTATACTTACATTACATTACATACTTTACATTTTGAAGTTTATCCACCGAAGATAAATATAACCATAATCAAAATACACATAATTATGATAACAATTTAAAATATTTGAGGATTTAATGTAACTTGAGCTGTGAACCATGTTTGCTTTTTTTAATGTTCAGTTCAAGGACAGTAAATTGAAATAATGTTTGGTTTTCTAACATAAATTTCAGAGGAACCCTAGGGTGAGGTAAATAGTGCAAATGGAATTCATGTATTTCTCTGTAACGCTGACATAGTTTATGTTTTCACCCCAAAGGTAGAACTTTCAGATTTATTTCTTACTATTTAAATTCCCTATTTAAGAGCATAGACCAAAAGATTTAAAGATGTCTAATCTCTTAAGGTTTAAAAAATACAATCAATTATTGTCCGTTTGGATTTGTTACGTTTGTAGATTACAATCAATGGGATTTTTGCCAATAATGACAAAATTGCATACAATGGTCTTATGGTATTAATCGTCTTAGGAAGCCATCTGTAGCAGTTTCATATCTCCACATAATTACCTAGAGTCATTCATGTTTTCCAACGAAAAATCTCTAAACAAACTCTGCCTCATCTTACTTCTGCTTTAAGCATATCTGTTCACTGAATCATCTTTCTTTAGGGATTTGGAATTTGCAGAACAGGCATAATAAAGTCAAGTTTAGACAGGCTGTGAACTAGGGAGAGGAGACAGCACCATTGCACACCAATGCAGTGCTTTCTTGATTCCTTTAGTGAGAGTGGGCATGGGAAAGCGGATGCATGTGCCCTTAAATTAGTGTGTAACTTTATCACTTGGACATTAGACTGTTTCACTATGGAGAATGGACTGGGCAAAATGGACTCTGTCAACTGACATTTAGTTACAGGACACATATGGCTATTTCCCTCTTAAAATGGTGAATGTGCACCTGTAGATGAACTCAGAGCCCATTCTGCTTTTCCTACTGTGAATGTGTAGTGCCAGAGCTCAGAGCTTAGTCCTTATCTCAGGAGAGCTCCCTATTTCCTTATCTTTTTATTTTCTTCTATGAGGGTTTTCTCTTTTTAACTTCAATCCATACAATCATAGTCCGACTACAGGCATTCTCTTCATTGAGCTCAGAATATGTTTTATTAATCATGTGCTGGTATATTTAGGATATGCCCTTAGTGAACATGCTATTATTTTTCATGTGAGTCTTTGATTTATATAAATTTCATTCTCTGAAACACATTGTCCAATTCCTCTGTCAAGGTGAATGCGTCATTTCGTGTTTTCATTACATTTTATTTGCCCATTCCTTCAGTGATAGAAACTCTGGCAGCCTTTGGATGAGAAGTCGTACTTCAACCACAGTCATTACATGTGCCTCTTTGGAGATGATGGTGGATGGTAATTAGCGCTTACACTTAGTGCTCCATAGGTGTTCAGTAATTACTTAGGTTGCTCTTGAAACTTTAACTCTGAACTCATATGCATATAAGTAACAGAATATTGACTGAACAGGTTGTATTTGTATATTTATGAATATATATCACAACAAAGAAAATTGATAAGCTTGCTAATTTTGCTTGTAGATTTCTGAGTTTTACTATGGACATTTTATAGGTATTCTTTGAATATTATTGTTTAATCTTTTGATGATCTTAAATATTATGAATGCCTTTCCTGAGCCTGCTAGTCATGTCTAGGGCTTATTACATCTGATGCTGGCCCCAGAGTGACCAGCAAGGAAACTCTTTTGATTATTTTTGTGACTGTCATCTTAGGGTGTTGATAAATTTTTAACGATTGACTGTTGGATCTGGGAACAGTAAACAGATTTAATGTGTGCCAGTTTCTCGGGCATAAATATTGACACCATATATATGAAGAAGGCCTCTAATAAAAATTTGTGTCATACTAAGCTGCTGCTTTCTGGGTCTAGCTTACCACTGCCAGTCAGCTGATTACTTGCAGAACATAATAATATGTTATCCTTCTAATTGTTGTATTTTCTGGCTCCAAACCTTTTTTTTTTTTTTTTTTAACAAATAGCCCTCAAAGCCTATGCTGATCTTGAACTTGAGACCTTCCTCTCTCAGCTGTCAAAAGTCTGGGATTCCAGTCATGAGTTATCTGCCACAGATGTTGCTGAAGCTTTCTCAATCTTTCTTTCCCTCCCTTCTTCATGCTTTCAATCCCTCCCAGTTCTTTAAGCAAATTAAGCATTCTTTATTAATTTGCAGTCTACATCTTTTAATTCTAGCTTTTGCACTCTGCAAGGAAATGCTTTTATTTAAGCCTTAACGTAATTGGATCTGTTTGTTCCTCTCTTTATCTCTGTTCTAGATAAATCAAACTAAACAAAACCTAATACTAGAGAGGTATATAAATCATAAAGTCAAAATTTAATGTGTCTGGACTCTTTTTTTTTTCTTTTTTGGTTCATGTATGTGTGTGTACCTACCTACCTACCTACCTACCTACCTACCTACCTACCTACCTACATAATTCTTCTGTCTCTACCTTCTATCTCACCAAAAGAGTACTGGGATTATGGTCACACACTAGTATGTTTGCTTTTCTGTAGCTTCTGAGCACCTGAACTCAGGCTTTCATGCTAGTGTGGGAAATGCCTTAGTCAGTGACCCAGCTACTATTATCTATCTATCTATCTATCTATCTATCTATCTATCTATCTATCTATCTATCTATCATCTATCATCCACCCATTTATCTATCTATCCACCTAACTAGTCTGGGTTTGTTTTTTAATATTTTGTTTTCTTCCTGCAGTACTTCTTTCATAATTCACACGTCCCCATCTACCTCAGATCCAGTTTAAATTTTATTTCACGTTCGCTTATCAGTGCTTAAACTTCTTTGTATTACTGTTCCCTGTGTTGCATGGACATATTTATTTCAGTGATGTTTACCTGTGCCTTTATTCCTTGTAAGGGCTTACTTTCTAGATAATACCATTAGTCCACGAACAGCAAACAGCAGAGGGCGTTGGAATATCAGAGGGGATATGTGGAGTCTGCAATTGTTATGTGGTAGGAGGGACATATTTAATTCTGTGCTCTGTAGTTTTGGTTCCTCATCTGTAAGGTGGAGATGGCATCTTGACTCAGAGTTGGGATAACGGAAATGTATTACTTAGGTCTATCAGCTGGTAGCAAAGTGGTCCCTACACTATGCTTCTTTGGACTTTACTCCCACTAGGACACATGTAACCCTTGCATATATAGGGTATTCAGTTTAACAAAAGGTGAAAAAAGTGAAGGAATTTTCCTTGGATCTCTCATTTGTAGTGAAAATTTTGATTTCTTTGAAAAAAAAAAAAACAGGAAAAATATGGGAATGTGCTTTTGTTTTCATCCCAGGTGTGGGATGTGGGGCTGCTGCAGGCTGTCCACAGCAGCTGACTATGATTTGCCTCATGCTCTAGCAAGGACGTGATGTTGCAGATACGTTTCTGAGGTTGTGTGACCTTTGGAATTTTGGGGACTTTTCAGAGGATATATAAATGTGAGGACCTGAGAAGTGGGGTGGGTTGTTGGTTTGTTGGTTGGTTGCTATTGGCTGTGGTTTGTTAAGTAATCACGTGCAAAGAAGAAAAAAAAAGTAACAAGAAAAAAAATTAAACCTCCTGAATGTGAAGATCAAACTTTCCCCAAGGAATTTGACACCCCTAATCAGCAGGATGCAGTCAACTTTTAACATGGTCCCCTTTCCTTTCCATCCTTTTTTCTCTCCTATCTAGTGTTAGGGGGTTGAAAGGGTGGAAAAGGGGGGTGGTGAAGTGGGGAAGAAAGAAGAACCCTCAAAATAGCCAAATGCTGGCTCCAGCCCTTGGCTGACTCCACAGTGCCCAGCTATTGTTATGCTAGGATGCTAGGATGCTAGGATGCTAGGATGCGATTTTCCTGCAGTTGCCATCCTCCTTTCAGATAAAAATGACCAGTATCACAGTGTAGTATGGGGCTCTAATTGGTTCAAGAGATAAACTAATCCTTTCTATTGAATTAGTTGTCTAATGTTCCTTTCTCCCAGGGCAAGAAACTCTTAATCCATCTCAATGCAGAAGTTCCACTAAATAATGAATCCTTTGTGGGAACTTCTTGTCAGGTTTAAAGAGATTTAAGTGGGTGTATTTTTTTTTTTTTAAAGTTTCCTTTATAGCAGCAGGTCTTCTTACATACAGGACCAACTTTATTTCCATTTTCCCTGTTGTTCCCTGTGAGAAAAGGACCATCTAGTTCGTCATTTGGCTAACTGGAGTTGAAAATGGATTTCTGATATCAATTTCACATTGGAAGTGAATTCTTTTTGTACTTGTGGGTGCCCCATGGAGCCAAGGAGGTCGCAGTGGGTCACACTATACCTATATAGGTCTGTTTTCTCTCTTTATATCATAGAATCAAGGACTCTGGGAGCTGTCAGCTTTTGGTACAAACTCAGGGTTCTACACAGCACTCCTGTTTCTGATTTTTTTCTATTCCTATGTTCATTTAGAAATGGGAACTGTTTCCTTTTCGAACCCACATCTGGACTCCAAAATTAAGTATTGCAAGTTACTGAAACATACAGTCTCTAAAGACCTATTTTTATTTATGTATTAATTTTCTTTATTTGATATTAACATCAGGAGCAGGTTGCTACAATACCTTGAGAAAGGACCACAGCAAGGCTCTTTTGGTACCATTCAAACTCACACTATGCCAGCTCTCTGAGAATGCAATCAAAAGAAGTAATCTGTTATACAAAGCAAAATAGGACCGTTTCTGTAATTAGCATGAACACACTAAACAAAACAAGACTAATTACTGGAGTGGGAAAAAGCAGAATGAATTTTGTGAAAAAACAGGCTATCTTTCTCACTAGGCGGGTTTCTTTTTGTGTGGCTCTTCAACTCTGGAGAATAGGAATTTTCATGACATTAACACAGTTTATTAATGATCATTGTAAGTAACTCCATCCACCTAATTAAATCATCAGCTACAATTGGTAACAGGGGAGGGAATTTAAAGGGAGCTGTTCTGACAAAGTAGTTGGCACCACAGTCCTAAATATTTAATACTCCCTGTGGCTGGATTAACGGGCACATTTACTGAGGTGTTTAGCCAGGTCTCTCAAAGGTGACTGACAGACATTTATCATGCTTTCTTCTTTTTAATAAACCAAATTATAAATTTTTGCATACAGTCTGTAACTGAGTATGATGCTGAGTGAGAAATTATAATTAAAACCATTTTCTTTTATGCCATTTTATGAGACTGTGGGGCTCCTGAAGAAGAGTCATATTACTTCAGGAACTTTTATTAGGTCTACAGAGTAAGAATTAAGGAAATATATATCTTTGCATGTGTTTAGTCATGTCACAATGGCTGAAAAAACATCTCAAAAGAGACATAGATATTGTGTCACTCAGGAGTCCTCTACCAGTGCGTACTAGGTAAGAACACTGCAGAAGATACTGAGAGTTCAGGTAATGAGACACACTGGTCCCTCAAGTAACATATCACGGCACATCAAATATTAAACTATAATTACAAGTGCAACAGCGCAACCAAGATCAAAAGGGGAGAGACAAATATTTAACCTGGCAATTCAATAGCCAGTGAAGATGGAGAGAGGTCCAAATGGCTAGAAAGGGAAAGTATTGTTTGAGATGAAGAGTCCATGAGACAGCAGGGTAAACTTTTATTTTTTTAATTTTTACTTTTTGCTTTCGATTGTGCGGAGGATACAGATTTGGCTTGACAAAAAATGAACACTCCCAGTGGGCATTTAAAATATGCTTTTACATTTTTAGAATAGATTCATATCTACAGGAATTGAGCAGAGATTGTAGAGTTATACCTTACACTCTTCCTTTTTGTGCCTGGTCCCTTTTCTTTCTATCTCAGTACCCCCACTGGGATTCCATATCCTATGTAGCTGTCATGTGACATTTGACATTTCTTAGAATTTGATGTCCTTGACACATCTGAGGAAGACTGATACTGTGCTCTGTAGGTTGTCTTTTGATTAGTGTCTTCCTGATGTTTGCTCTGAGATTTTAAGCTTCTCCAAGGAGGAGCAGAGAAAGTTCTGTCCTCATTCCAGCAAATCAAGGACGCCTTCCGTCAACAAGATTATCTGTGTTGATATAAACTTTGATCACCTGGCTTGAATCATCTTTGATAATTTCTTCACTGTGAGGTTGTTCTATCTTTCTTCTGTACGGTACCATGCAAGGCAGTACTTAAGCTCTGCGCACAAGAAGAGAGTGACGGAGCATCATGAGTCAAGATGAGGAGTCTACATAAGGTCTTTGAAATCACAAATGTTACTGGAGCACATTGAAGTCGTCTGCTTTCTGTTTTATTCAGCTCCACATTGCTCTTCCAATGTTTTCCTCTTTGTCATTTGGAGTTCTTCAGTTGACTCCATTCTACTTCTTACACTCCCATCACATTCTCTCTGTTTGCTTTCTGGCATTGTAGGACACCCCAGAATTATCTGGTGTATTCCCATCCTCAACCCTAGAACCAGCATTGTTCTAGCCTCTACCTCTTTTAGGAAAATAATAGGAATCAAGGTCCAGCTTTTAACTTGCTATTGCTCCATGGGTGTCATTGGTTCTAGGTCTTGTGAGCAGACAGGGAAAGGGAAATGTGTATTTGCGCAGTAACCACGTAATACCCCATCCATAAGTATTGGTCCACATGTTCACATCTACTTACAGCAAACTAAGCGTAAGCTGTGGCTGATGGCTCTAACTTGAGTCCATTACATGATCATTCTAGTTGCTTCTCCATGTTTGCAAACAGCCACTCCAACAGTGTAAAACCTGGCTTCTGCCATCTGTTATCCATTTACTTAATTGCTCAGTTCCAGTATCTACACAGAGCAGTTTCAAAGTCATCCCAGCTGTTGCCCCTGTCCAGTTTTCTGATCCAGAGGATGTACATTTGACGGTTGTCAGAGTAGAAGCTCTAACTGTTGCTTCCCTTCTTGCCTTCCTTTCCTTCGTCCATCTGGCTATGTTCATATACCAGCCCCCCACATCCATATCTCACTTACATATCTACTAAATACACTTATAAAGCTAAGAGAGGCATAGGGACTTTTACCCCTGAGTTGCTAGTAATAGATTTGAGTAGATGAACTAGTACTTTTCATTACAGTATACTTTTAACTGCTTTCCATTAACCAACATGCAAAAT